>JBBPDE010040209.1:0-10053 GCA_037974605.1 Nannopetersius ansorgii
ATATTGCATTGACAATTGAATTTTGATGTCGCCTGGTGTGATAAAGTGCAGGGTGAGTAACATGCACATGCTTTGAGCAACAGCGAATATACATTCACTGTTATATTATTATATCACTTGTGGATGCTTTGTAACTGTGTTATGCATTTGCTTATAGCAACAGACAGTTATTGTAGAGAGTTATTACAGAGATACTGGGTTTAATCATGCCATTATTTGGGTTGACTGAAATGGGGAGGAATTAATAAAACAAATAATTTACATAAAAAATCATGATTGATATTTTTAGATTGCATCACTTAAATAGCATCTTGAGGTCATCTGAGCTCACATTGTTTAATAAGAATAATAAGAATTGTTTGCCAGACTGTAGGTTACAAACGTTTTTTACTTATGTGTTTTATTGTGAAATATTTCTTCTTTATTTAATTTAGTTGCGATAAATAATATTTATTTTACCATGTGCTGTAACACTGCAGAGTTATAGGTGCTGACTGTTTTTCCCTAGGCAGCAAATAACTACATATATCAGCATCCTCCCAATTTCCGCTGGCAAGATTTGCATCTGGACCACAGATGGCGGCTTGACCAGCCTAGATACATCCACTGTCCTCAGAACATGAGAAGCACCTTTCAACACGAATCACAGCTATTCAGCTGATTTGGTTAAACTTTTGTTTATTTAATAATTACGGTAGTTTATTGTGGCTTGACAATTCTAATGAATGCCTGTCACCTATCATTTCAGGGCTGAACAGAAAATCTGACTTTAAGACAGTAACACTGTTGAAAATAATTTAGTGTAAAATAGAGAAACAAGAAACACAATCAGTCTGTCAAGAAATGCTTTAGACTGAAGGGCCTTTTCCAACTTTTTCAATAAACTCTTTGCAAAGGTGCAAAAAATAAAGGTATGCAAAACAATGAACCGATTTCAAAAGTAAATAAAGAAATATTTTATTGCTATATGTATCCTTTAACCTCATCACATTCTCCCGGACAGAGAAATCTAGATATCAAATCTAGTGGGGAAAAATGGTTACTGTGCAGCAGACTGAAGAAAACTACCAGTGCAGTTTAATGAAGATAACCTTTACTGTTGAATTTTCAAAGCCTGCAAAGGTACAAAATCCATTAACCCTGCCTGACTTCACGATGACACAGCATACGCCCATTCCTTCTACCGCTGTTTCTACACATTTTATTGTAATATCACGTGCTGTTTTTAGCGCTCTGTCATTGGTTCACATTTATGACAATCCACAACGTAACGCTTCTGATTGGTTAAACTGCCTGGAAAGTCTTGTTTATATAAACTTATTTGAAAACTATGTGTCACACGAGAAGAAGTAGAACGTCGACTTCGTTGGTGCGGCAACTCAGCATTCATTTCTGAAATCATGGCAGGAAAAGTTGTGCTGTATTATTTCAACGGGAGAGGGAAAATGGAGTCGATAAGGTGGCTTCTGGCTGTTGCTGGTGTGGAGGTTTGTAAAAAAAAAAATACTTCAGCTTACTGGACATTACATTGTCAAAAAACATGCCATTATTGACAATCATGATATTTGCAATCATAGTTCGAAGAGGTGTTTCTGACGACCAGAGAGCAATTCCAAAAACTGGTGAATGGTAGGTATTAACTGCTCTTTTTTGAAATCCTGATTATATAATTAGGACGTTCATTAAAGTGTAAGAAACTCACATGAATAGTCCCTACACTTTCAGCTTCATGATCTGAACGTATTTCTTCCCTGATCTCCAGATGGGGATCTTCTGTTTCATCAGGTTCCATTGGTTGAAATGGATGGAATGAAGCTTGTTCAGACAAAGGCTATCCTGAATTACATAGCTGGGAAATACAACCTCTATGGCAAAGATCTTAAAGAGAGACTTATGTGAGTGAATTTCTCAGGGAGTCACTAGTAGGTCTGCTGAAAACCACACAGACCAATGTAATGACCTTTTGTCTTTCCTTCAAGGATTGATATGTATGCTGAAGGTGCTCGGGACATCATGGAAATGATGTTGCCACTGCCCTTTACTCCAGCAGAGCAAAAGCAGAAGGACCTGGATAAAATGGAGTGCAAAGTCAAAGTCAATTCTCTTCCAGCTTTTGAAAAGGTGTGTAACTCTTGACTTCAATCTAAAGCAGGGATAATGATCCCTTTTGTGTCAAATAAATTGAAGCAGTATGTATCTCCTCCTGAAGAGCTGTACGTCTTTTGGCTGTTTGTGTGTGTGTGTGTGTGTGTGTGTGTGTGTGTGTGTGTGTGTGTGTGCGTGCTGGTGGCTGTTCAGGCTCTCGCAGGTTCTGATTTCCTTGTGGGTAATAAGCTGAGCTGTGCAGATTTGAGCTTGTTTGAAGCCACCTTGATGCTGGAAGAATATTGCCCTACTGTACTGTCCACCTTTTCCAATATCCAGGTGAGCCGCACCTTAAGTATAGATCAGTTTGCAAGTTATTCATTGTGCAATCTGAGAATACTCCTGAGTTTTCAAAAAGGGACTCGTATATCCCTGGTGGTTCAAGGTTTATGTTAGTATGGTAACTATAATATACAGCAAAATGCCTCATAAACTTCACTAATGATACCCAAAAGGCACCTAAGAGGAAACTGACTGAAAGGAGTAGACCTCACCCCATCATGACCAAGGCTGGTTACTCACTCCAGAGTTGTGTTAAAAAGAGTACTTTCTCCCCCCAATTCCTTCCTCCCCACTGTTATCAAACTCTATAATTCCTCCCCATCACACATCCACACAATAACCTGCTGCAACTTGGATGTGCATTTTTTTTAATAAGTTTTGTTTAACTTTAGTACTTTAATATGAACAGGCTTGGCTAACAACTTTCAAAACGTGGGAAAGCAACATGTACATCTAATTACTATGATAAATGATGTCAAAGAGCGGAAAAGGTTTTGACAGTGTTTTTAAATTACTGGTTGCTGTTTATCTGTTCTGTCTTATCAAAACTCATCATATCCGATGCAGGTTTTTGGTGCTGAAATACTCCATCGCTATGCATCTCTTTTCTTTTTCAGGCATTCCAAAAGAGAATGAAATCCATTCCAGCAATCAGCAAATTCTTGCAGCCTGGCAGCCAGAGGAAACCTCCCTCTGATCAAGTCTATGTGAAAACTGTAATGGATGTTTTAAGCCACCTTTTCAAGTAGGAAACTGGATGGACACGAATTACTTAAATGCTTCGTTGTGCCTTATGTGGAAGGGAAATTGCCATTTATACCATAAGAATTATGTGCTGCTCTTTGAAAGTGATTGTAATGCATTTAATTAATACAAGGATAACTTGTAATGCTTTGGACATTATTACATTGACACAGAATAACAAAACACATATTTGTATGTACTTACATTCTCGTTAGTTATACACCAGATGAGATTTAAAATGAATTCCTCAATCTAGCATCTCCAGAGTAGTACAGTGGCTGTGAGCTTTTATGTGTGTTGCATTTTGTTTTTTAAGCAATAAATGTTTTCGAAAGTAAGAGCACTAATGACCTTGGTGGGTTTCCTGGATTACAGTTCACTGTGTTTTATATCTCTGTGATCTTAGTAAAGGGGAAATGCAGCGTATGAAAAGATGAAAAAATAAGCTTTATTTGGAATGTACAAGATTAAGTGTTCTTTTTTACACTTTGATTAGTGTGTCTTTAATCAAGAGTTACAATATGTCGTGTGATGTCTTCGAATTAACATTTTCCAAAAAAGTCTGGCAATCAGCACAGCTCCAGTCTTGGCAATTTTCATAGGATCAGCAGTCGCACAACCATCAGGAGGCTAAAAGCAGAACACAGAATGACCTTTGGTACATTAATACTAGACAGAAACATGTCGGTTAAATGTCTGCCAAAAAAAAAAAAAACAGTGATCTGCACTTATTAACCAAATATCCAGACGTTTTGAGTCCAAATAGCTTTGGATGAATCTATCCCCCAAAGGTACTGGTAATATCTTTAGCAGATACAGTATAGTGGATAGCAGTGGGGAAAAAGGTGATAAAAGTATTACATTTTCATTATATGCATAATATGTCTGTTTATGATATGCTCTAAGAAGGCTTTAAATAAAGTATGTTTTTTTTATATTATATAGGTCATAATGCATATGTTGTGTTAGTATTTCACTGAACTGTAAGTTACTTATGTATACATCGTAGTGTATTTCATATTGAGTTGTTTTCTACAGATTTATTTTTATTGGACTTTCAGACTATTGTTCTTGTTTCTGTGACCCAAGTAATTCCTCCAGAATCAAAGTTTTCTGAACATGATTCTAAATCTCAAATTCTTACCTTAGACCAGCCATAATACCTGCCGGCATAAACTTCCCAGATTTCTTGAATCTCATTCCCATAATAACTGCCAGAACACCAGAAGCAGCTGGAGCAAAGAATGCATTAAAGGATCCAGGGTTAACTCACAATTGAATAAAAATACATTTATACATGCACTAAGGGGATACTCACCAAGTAACGTCCATATATCATGGGGGTCAGCGGTTATCTTATAGGCTCCATATGCAGAAATGGCTCCAAAAAACAGACCCGCTATCAGAGACACCAAACTTCCTGCATCATAAAATAACAGCATATGAAAACGCCTGTGACCTCAAGCAGACTAAACCGAGAACTAAACACATAACACTAACACACAATATGAACAAAAGTATTTGGACGCTTGACCATTACAACAACAGGGACTGTAATGACATTGCTTTCAAAGACTTTAATAGCTATAATAGCTTACACTAGTCCTGAAAGGTTTTACACGAATTTGGAGTGTTTCTGGGAAATCTGTGCCCATTCATTCTGCAAAGCATTATGAGGTCAGGCTCTGATGTTGGGAGGAAAGGCCTGGCTCGCAATCTCCATTTCAGTTCATCTCAAAGCATTTCGATAGTGTTGGGCTCAGGGCTCTGTGTGGGCCACTCAAGTTCTTCCACAACGAATTCATCCAATCATGTCTTTATGGAGCTTGCTTTGTGCACTGGGGCACAGTCATAATGGAATACAGTATAGAACCTTCTCCACAAAGTTGAAAGCATGGCGTTGTCCAAAATGTCTGGGAGGCATTAGGATGGAAGTAAGGAAGCCTTAGCACAAGCCCTTAAAAACATGGGTGTCCCAATACTTCTGTCCAGAGTGGTCTCGGTACGGAACGACAGCATTATAACTTGTTTACAGAGATTATGAAAAATCTAGTTTCCTACCTTTCCTCTTATAACCCATAATGCCTCCAAACATAAGAGCCGCCGCATAGCCAAAGCCCAGCCAGTCGACTGCCATAATGGTGCTAGAAACAAAAAAGCAAAAGTCAAAGTCTGTTTGGTTTGACAGTAAATGCAGAGGAGCCTATGCAGCAGTGCACCATGCTAGCTGCTTCCAGCTAGGGGTTAAACGACAGATTGTCTTACCAAGTGTTTCGGGCGGACAGCAAAGAAAAACTGCAGTTAATGTTGTCTTAAAGCAGGCGACAAAAATGCAAGCTTTGTTTAATTCACACAACTGGAGTATTTCTCTTCGAATGCGTGCTGTGTCACGCAGGGAGTCTGTACTACGTCATCAGGAAGCAACAATCTGTCAGCAATAACGGGGTCCAAGCACAGGAGCTGAGGACATGTATCTTATTTGCATTCCCGAAGGTTTAAGTGGTTTTGGACAAAACAGACATCACGTTAAATGATAATACAAACGCAACATTATATTAATATGCTCTAAGACCACACATTAAAACCCTAAATATGCCCCCAAATATGCTCCCAAAACGCTTCAATTTCATTTAAATCTCAGCTTAAGACAAACCCATTTACATACTGTACAGTTTACACTGAACTGCTGTCACAGTGCTAGAACGTAAAATACCAGTGTTACCCCTATATAGACTGCACAAGCATTTTCTTTGGTGCAAGCAGGGTAAGTACAGTAATAAATTAATTTACAGCAATAAAAATACAGGGCATTAAGAGGAACAAAATGAATGCTATAATGGTTCCGGCTCCCATGCTTCAGCCTGTTGGCTTTCCTGTTTTTGTCTCACTTTTGGTTTCACTCAGCTGTGGGAACCGCTCTAACTACACATTGTTTCAGATTTGTGGAATATAAAATGGTAACTTAAAAGAGTAAGCACACTTCCTTTAAAACAGAGACGAGCAGCAAGGCTGGAAGTCAATCTCAAATAAAATCATTTCCTGTAACTGAGTCGACAAAACTTGCTAGTGCAAGATATGCCGGATATAAAGAGATATAAGATATAGAAAACACATACTGAGAAGTTACTCATTGTACAGGAACACTCTATGAAGTCAAGACATGTCTGTCAGCTGGCAGATCACATTTCTTTTATAATATGAAAACGTGACCAGATGTTTATTTGAATTACTCTACAGTAGGGTAACATTCACAAGGTTACTTGACATCTGCATAAACCTTTTAGTGACAATGGACAATAAAGTTGTTCGAGTAAATCTTTAGAAATGTGAATGTAGGTTCATGTCAGTCATCACAAAATACCTAGGCTATATACGCGTCACACAGTCACACTTTTAAACGCTGCCCATTAGGGTTCCCAGTCTGTTTGTCCGTCTGTTTAATAGCATTCACGTTTTCAAACAGACCACTAGACCAAGCTAGTCCAGCCAATTATTTTAAAGCTTTGACCTTTTCATGAAGACCATGCTGTGAGAATGTTTTATTGTGGCAAAACATACATATGTTTTGCAAGTTTACAACATAAATGTAGCATAAGTTAAATGTGTTTGTCACATATATCAAATATAAGAACATTTATTAAATCAATTAAATACATTTCTATTTTTTCAAAGCTAACTTACAACCTCAGGCATGTCTGTCCATAATGCAGCAATTATGGGTTTGAATGGTGTCCAGTATTTGTAGACTTCAAATATTTGCATGACCAGTCATCTAACAAAGGTTTCAGACTTGCTAATCTTCCTATTTGCCTTGGATTGACATACTTTTTAGAATAGAGGTGGACAGGCACAGCTTGACCTACAGCACTGCATGGTTTTTCCTTGCCTGGTCACTCCTGATTGGCTTCATAATCTGAAGTGATTATAACACTGGGACAAAGAAACTATGTTTGTGATTTATATCAATGTGTTTTTCCCCATCAGCATATATAATCTATCTCATGATTAGTGTTGTTTTTGGCGGCCTGTTTTAGTTTTAGTCTAGTCTTTGAGTCAAGCTGTAATTTTAGTTTTTATTAGTCTTAGTCACGTCCAAACTCATTTTAATTTAGTCAAGTTTCAGTCGACTAAAAGTGAGTTTGCTGTGGAAGAACTTGACTGGCCAATAAAGAGCCCCGACTTCAACCCCATCCAACACTTTTGAGATGAACTGGAACACGGGCCAGGCCTTCTCGGCCAACATCAGAGTCTGGCCTCGCAAATTTTCTACAGATTGAATGGGCACAAATTCCCACAGAAACTCCTTCCAAACTTGAAAGCCTTCCAAGAACAGTTAAAGCTGTTATAGCTGCAAAGGGGGGAGCAACTCAATATTAAAGTCTACGTACTGTCTTTGAAAGTACATAGTAATTAAAGTCCCGGTTGGAATAATGGTCAGGTGTCCCAGTACTTTTACACGAGCCAAGAAAAGGTTCTCTGTTCCATATCAACTGTATTCCAGCCCAATGTTAAACAATGACTATGCAGATATTTGTATGGTTAATGCTTTGTGTGAGAAAGGTCTATAGGTTACGTGCTAGCCGGCACGGCGAGTTGGAACGTGTTCAAACATGACACTTGCCCCCCATAAGAAGATTAAGAGATGTGTGTCTTTGCAGCAATGGTGCAAATCACAATTTATGAGTAATGATTGTGTCAGAAACTGAGGTGTGGCTAATAGCTGTGGAAACTCTCGCCTAGTAGGTGAGAATATTTTTCACCCTCTCTGTTCGGGCAGAAGTATGTTTTGACTCAGCATTTCAGAATAATTACTTTCCTGCAGTTCAAAGTATCTTTAATGTTATTTTGCAGCACTTTGACTGGCCCTTGTCTTTTAATTATACTAGATAAATATGACTTACCTTGATTATTTCAGGAGATTTTTTCTCCTCTACCTGACAGAACTGAATTCCCATAAAAAGCTAAAGGTATTAATTGGTTTAGGCAGATAATGTTAATAACAAAGGTGGTTTATTCTGTTGAAGGAAAAACTGCAGTAAAGGAGGCATGTTTTCAAGCATCATCTTCCCAGTCATAAATCTTTACACACACTGAATTTGTTTACATTTGCATGTTACTCAATATTCTTTGCCAACATAGTGGCCCCTTATAGTCACACGTGAACACACCACAGCACACAGTGTGAACAATGTGACAATATTTCTCTGCATTTAATCAATCACAAACCACCAACGAGGGGCACCCAGGAAGGTGCTTTGCTCAAGGGTACCCCAGTGGTGCCATTAGCAGTCCTAGGATTCAAACCTCCAGCCTTTTGATCACGAAGATAACTCCCTTATCAGCAGGTAAACAGTAAGTTCAATGCTTTTATTCATCACTGCCTACCAATAATTAATAATGCAGATCTCCAGACACATACTAGATATTTAACAAGCGATTAAATGACAGCCAGTGGGATGAAACAATTAACAAGTGCATTTAAAATTAAAGGACTGCATAGAATTTCTCTCTGCATCACCACACAACCAGTTAAGACAAAGATGTTAGACGTGCACCACTGCATATTCTTTACGTTATAAAGGAAACATGTATTGCATTTGCATTTACAGCTGCTCCCTCAACAGGTTTGCAAGGCAAAACCTGTTTTGTGTGCAGAAACTTTAGGCTGGTAGTGTATGAGAACTCAAAACTTGACCAAGCTGTAGTTTCCAAAAAAAGCCTGTAGACCCTCAGTATATTCTCAAGAGGACTGTGAATCTGATCATGAAGACTGATATTATTTCCCAGCATAAATAGCAGAATAGCAACCTTGGCAGCCTATTTATTACAAACACTACCATGTCAGTGGTGTGTGGAGAACGGACCAAGCAAAAAAGACAAAGAAAGTAACTAGTCTCTGGCACTAAAAAAATCAATTTATTGCATGGTTTTATTGGTAAAAGCAAAAAAACAGCACAAATATATATGGCCTTAGGCTGACTCTGATAGTCTGATATGTGTTTTTTACACTAGTATGGCTATTTCAGTAATACTGCTGCTGTAAGTATTTAAAGGTCAGGCATAAATGCAGCACCAAATTCAGTCTCTAATGTACTGTGCCACAGATCTGTGATGTAAAAGAGAAATAAAATGGATGAAAAAACAGTTATCAGTGACACAAAGACCTCCATCTCCCATTTGAACATTTTTTTTTTCTTACACAAATCAAAAGGTGCTCTGTGCAGTGCATGACATCACATGATCCCTGTAGATAAGGACTTTAGTGTCCACAGGAAAAGTTGTAAGAAAGCAAATCTCAACCTAAATCTGGTGTTGGTACAGCTTTAAACTGAGTACTCAGAATACAAGCACAAAATAACACTTCCAACAAGACTGTCAATCCAGAAATGGTGAAGAATTTTCAATTCAGAATATGGATGCCCTCAACATCACACTCTTGTATGAGAACTCCATCATACCTGCCTGTCCAAAACAAATCATTTTAATAACTTGTAAAATTTTGGAAGAACAAAGACATTCATAAAAAAAAAAAAAAAAAAAAAAAGACACTGTTCGGCAACGACGAAACTAGAAGCAAAGCACAACCTTTCAGACCAAACGGCCCATGGAACCGGACACACCCTTCATGATGAAGCCATGATGAAAAGTGTCCTAGGCTTACTAGGAGAAAAAAAAAAACTCTCAGGATGCAACGAAACATTTTGAAGGCTGATAATGAAATACATTAATACCATCTGAGATATCCATTGAGATCAGTGCAACTATACTGTATTTCTTAATAAAATGTATTGATTTCTCACCTAACTCAATGTTTTATCCATCCATTATCTACCCCTTATTCCTGCATTTAGGGTCGGGGAGGGGCTGGAGCCTATCCCAGCT
>JBBPDE010040237.1:0-10053 GCA_037974605.1 Nannopetersius ansorgii
CTTTGTATGCACACACACACACACACACACACACACACACACACACACACACACACACACAGCCGGTTGGTGAAGTGCTTGATTTGCCTTTCCAGGGTACATCAAGTGTCACAGAGCCCCCATGGAGCCAGCCTCCTCTGACACTCTTCTGAGAGACACACACACACACAAAGGCAGAGAGGTCACTTGTGGCCTTATTGTGAATTCAGTGTTCAGACAGAGCAAGCAATGACATTTTGTTTGTATTTATTTACTGTTGGTTGCCTCACTTCCTGTTTCTGTCTTCTACATGCACATGTAAACACACACACACACACACACACACACACACACACACACACACACACACACTGTTGCAAGCTAGGCAGCCTCAGAGTTCATGGCCTAAGTGATCCCATAGTTTATTTACAGCTTTTAATTGGTGTGTGTGTGTTGGTGTATGTGTGTGTGAATCATACCTCTCTGAAGTTTGTTTAATAGCCCTTTCCCTCTTTGGCTCTCATCCAGTTGTCTTCACAGCACTGCACAGACAGTGTGGAGGTCAGGACCAGGTCCGGCTTTATTCTGTTTCTCTGTTTTAAAACTCGGAAAAATAAAGGCTGCCGGTTATCCTGCAGCTCGTAGTGGACAGTGGGTTAACACAAGTGACAGAAGCAGGAGGGTAGTGAAGGTCTGGACGGTCAGACACAAAACTGTTTTAGGATCTTTGTCACCTACGTAGTTATAGCTTGTAGTGAAATGAGCTGTAAGACTGTGCAATAAAGTTATCAATTAAATTAAAGAGAAAGATGGAAAGGTTAAACTAAGGCAATAAAAATACAGAAACATTTTGGCCAACAAATTTTAGTCAGTCATGTGTCACTTCAATAACACTAAATGATATGACACAATGTGACTGTCAGGTTAAGTTTCACTTTGTCATCAACAACTGTGTACTGTATACAACAAGTACATAGTGAGATGAAACAATGTTCCTCTGTGTTCCACTGCTCATATAACAATAAAAATGCGCAATAACAATTAACAGCACACAATAATACTACAGGGTAGCAATATGCAACTACACTGCAATAATAGTACCTGTCTAACAGTGGACATGAGACACACAGCAATATGAACAATAAACAGTCCAATTGAAACTAGTGTGCATGTAGATGTGATGCAAAAGAAGCTTTTTTTTTACCTGCATATAAGTAAACATTGGTGAAGCAGGCTGCAACGGGCAGCAAAGTATTGCAGTATGAACAAAGTTAAATGAGGTGTTGCATGTAAGAAAATTGCACATGGTGAACAGCCATTTCAGCATGTGGAAATTAAAGAGTCATTTAAAGTGTATAGTATTACACAAAGAAGGACATTAGCAGCATCTGAGCGTGTTGTGCATTCACTGCACATTAAATATTGAACAAGAACGGACCTGTAGCAGCATTAAGGTATAGCACCTGTACGGCATGTCAGTGGAAGAATGTTCAAATTCAGTGTTTCAGGATACAGTGCGTTAGATTAATGTAAAAGTGCAGTTCGCAGTCCTGTTGGAGAGAAGTGTGTAAACAGAAGGGAGTGAAATTTCAGAAACCATGTGTGTTGAGAATGACGGTTTGTGGTATGGAGCATTAACCCAATGTGGTGCTGCAGTAGCTTCAAACAAATTGTGTAAGAGGCAAGTTTTCTCATCTATTTTTCTGAATGCTTTTCTAATACAGTGTTTGTGGTAGGTGTAGGCATAATGGACAGAGAAATGGTTGAATAAAAACCTTTGCTTTGATAGAACTATTAAAGAATTTGGCGATGCCCTCTGATTTTTATTCACATGTAAAAGAACAAAAGATTAAACATGGAGAAAGAAAGAAAGAAAGAAAATAATCCCCTCCCCAAATCTAAACAATACATGATTCTTTCTAAAAGCACACTCGCCCTCATATCCTGCTGTTTAACCTGTGATTTAATGTTCGCAAGATAGTGGCTGCATGTGTATGGAGAGAGGAAAAAGAAAGTGAGAGACAGAGAGGTTAGGAATGTTTGAATATAGACTATTACAGATTCTACACTAAATGTAACATACCTGTGTCATTTTGTATGCATCTGAGGTTTGTTTGATAGAATTATATAAAAAATGTTTGAACCCATACATGGGTTGTGCAGGTGGTTCACTCACTCCATTAATCAGGCACCCACAGCTTATGCCTTTTGCTAATGAACCACTGGTGTCGAGCCGTGAGCCTAAGACAACCCAGAAAACATGGACTCATTGATGGTACTGGCAGTGAGGACAGTCAGATCAACACACACACATGAAGGGCACACATACTCATGGAAGCATACACATGCAAACATTCTCGCTCATGCTAATATTTCTGATTTTCTCTTCCCATATGCCATATGTCAGGATCTTGTTCTTTGTCTCTTGCCTACACACACACACACACACACACACACACACACACACACACACACTGTCTTTCTCCCCGTCTCTCTCTCTCTCTCTCTCAGAGGGGTCAGTGCTGGATGGCCTGCTGGGTTAGTTGCTGCAGGAGCAGATGGCGCTGCAGGTTTTGGGTCATAGCTGCCCAGGCTCGAGGCTGGCTTCACCAGGGGTGTGTGTGTGTGTGTTGAGGTGAAAGACACTTTTTATTTAATATACTAACATTGCATATATCCACAAACAAATTTATACGCAGTACATTTTTATACTGTTTAAGTGTCTTTAAAAAATATACCACAAATTGTTTTGTATTAGCATTAGTATTTTGTTGTGGAGTATTGGCAGTTGCATCTTTTGTCTCATTGTTGTTCAATTTTAGCCCATTTCTCTTGGCAAACATTTAATTCTCCAAGGTCTCTCTGTTGAATTCGCATTTTCAAAATCCTCAATGCAATTTTAATGGAAGCTGGGTTAGATGATACAAGCCTCTTCGTCCCTTCATCTTTCACGATAGCGCCTTTTTGGTCTAATAATTCTGCTTGTTAGGAGTTCTGTTGAAGCTTTTCCTCCACTAGACACAAGGAAAACACGTTTAGAGTAACATGCAGCTGCACGTGTTTTAATTCTCTTAAATAATGGGATTCCCCACAAGTATTGTGTTTGAATGCCCATCCATGCATAGGTGTTTAATCAGTATATTTATTAATTCTGCAAATAAGAAGAATGTTAACATGCAAACAATTAAAATAATAAATATAAAAATAAATAATGACTACTTAAAAACCTGCCCCTCAAAAACTGTACTGATCTAATGGTAAACTTTAGGCAGCCCCTTCTCCTTTGACCTTTGAAATGGAAATGCCATGGCTAATGAGCTGTATTGCTTTATTGGAATCTTTTCATATATATCGGGATCCCTTTGATTAAAATTTCTTTAATGTGCCAATTAAATATGAAAAAGTGTTTGTTTGTGTCTCTGTTCTTTCCTGCTATCCTAGATATGGGTGAAAATGCTGGGGGGTGGTCTGTAAGCTTCAGCGTCTCGTTTCTGATCTGTTTTTTGTTACAGAAGCTTCCTGATGCATTTCTGTAAGAAGTGAACTTAGCTGAGTGTCTGTAAGTGAATGTTAATAGAAGTGTGAACGTGTGCCGTGGAGAGAGAGGGTGTGTCTGTCTGAGTGCGCTGTGTGTGTGTCTGCTGGATGTAGCAGCTGAAGCTCTCGTTTCTCCTGAAGAAGCTCATTGATTTAATGCTGAACACAAAAGTGATGAGCTGGCTTAGCGCACTCTAGCTCTCTCTCTCTCTCGGTCTCCCTCTCTCTTGCTCTGTCTTTTTTCTGTTTCTTCCTCTCTCACTCTAACTCTCTCTTTCTGTTTTTATACACGCACTATATCTATCTGTCTATCTGACACAATCTATTTGTGTTTGTGTGTGTGTATATATTTATACGCTTATATACATTGAGGAACATAAGTATTTCAACTGTAATTGTAATTATAATCTAAATCAATATTTTACTGATGCATCTGCGAATCCAAACTATACAAAAACTACAGTTATCAATACATATCAGTCTTATAATTAGCAGCCATGAAAACAATACTTTTTGACAAAAAAGAGCACCTACATTAGTGAGTATTACTATATTTGATGATAATTGATTAACATTCCAAAATTGGTGTTGTGAAAATGGCACCTTCAGGCTGATGCTGCACTGCATTTTTAAACTCTAACATCAGTGAAGCCTCTTGGAAAAAAATGTTTTAGAAAGCTGAAGGACAAGGATCTGCTGCTATGAACGTAGAATGTTGTAATATACGCATGCACAGTAGAAAAAAACTCATTCTGATCTGACCGTTCTCATTAAGGTTGCACAGCCTTGAGCAAATTATCTTTGCGATGGTTTTTGCTGCTACTTAGATAGGCTAAAAGGCTGATTCTCAATTGGCTCTAAGCTCCCTATGTGAAGTGAGTTATGAAAATAAGAGCTTCTTCACACAAACACTGCATTATATGTTGCACAAAGAGCCATTTGCAATGCTGTAAGCACAGATCTGTACTTGATAAACAACTAACACCCCAAACTGCCTCTGTAAATACCCTTTACTATATACTGCACATTCTCTGTCCTGCTGCTGCTATATTTGCACAATTATTTATTGCTGTCCCCCTGTTCTGCATTTTTGCACACCTAATAACTCCATTGCTAGAATACAGTATCTGTCATCATTGTGTGTTTATTCAAACATCTACTGCGCTCTGTGTTGTCTTGTTGGGTGGTTTTCCTTGTGTTTTTTATGCTCGCTCTGTCTTGCTGTTTGGAAATTTCTCTGGTTTGTGTTGATTATTACTGAGTCAGATGTCATGACTAGCTTTGTTTGGAAGTTATTGTAATAAAAAAAAATGTAAAAAAATTATGACCACTAGAGGGGTTCTAAAAATGGTGTCACATGCAAATGCCCATAAAGAACAAAAGAACATACTTTTACTTTAGGTCTTAGAAACGGACAGAAAACACAAGATCTTACAGATTGTCTCCACACAGAAATGGATGGGGAAGACACACAGAGGGAGGGGGTCCAGAGAGCGGTTGAGTGGTGGTGTGTTGAGTGGAAGAGCATCAAATGCAGAGTGTGTGGGAGAAAAAAACACTGGTTTTACTGTTTGACACCATTTTCAATTGTCACAATCAGATTTTACTTTCACACTTGGAGTTCTAAGAGGTAAATATGGAGCCATTTGGGTTTTAGCCTTCATGAAGCTTGTGACACTACTCATTTGATTGTGTGTATGCAGGTTGTTTTAGGCCACAGGTTTATACTAATGACAGATACAAGTCACTTGCCCACACAAATGAGAACCTTCCTGTTAGATTAGATATCAGTAAATAATCAGCAAGCATCCATCAGGCATCTAATCTGAAAATAGCCAAAGTGGCTCATGTCTGATTTAAAAAAAAATCAGTTTGTTTCTCCACATATGGCTGTTTCTCATATTGCTACAGGAACTATGCTGTGCCTAAACCATACTGCTATAGAAGTTGTATCATTTGATTTTCCAGTGTATCTCGGCCCGGTTACAGAGTTTCTGACTTTTTGTCCTGTTGTCCCAAAACCGCATGCATGGAGTTGAACCAGCAAAAAAAAATCTGTCAGAGCTACTTTTATTATTGTGGTCTTTTCTTGTTTGTGATGGCGTGATACACAGTCACGTTTTACACAACGTTAGAAAACTCTCACTGAAATTTATCTCAAGACAGAAGTACTTTGTACTTTGTTGACTTCCCAGATGTTAGTTTGTACCTCCATAGTTGTTGTTGTTTTTTGTTTGTTTGTTTTGAATGGACAGTAAAAATAAACAATGGCCTCTTTCCGTGTCTGTCTGTTACTATGACAACATTTAGACCAATCATAAAATGGTGATGTGGTCAGCTTGGCTGCGGACTGGTTTTGGCCCTGCCATCCAGCAGCACAGGTACAACTTGGGTTTGGGTCACTTTATCTGTAATTGATAAACAATTGTTTTTAGCACAGATCCTTGTGCCAGTGGAAAAGTGCCAGTGGTCTCTGAAAACATCAGATCTGAGTCACACAGAGTCAAAAAACAGATCTGTACTTCCTGATTATGTGAAAGTAGCTTTAGTTTTCAGTTGTAGTTCCAGTGCACAAAACAAATAAACAAAATTCAGACGGTCCACTCCCAGGGGCAGTTTTATTGTTTACTGTGTAAGTGTAGTTCAAAATGTGTGCGTGCGCATGTGTACCTGTGTCCCTTCTAGAGTTCAGATTTGTTTATCAGGCAGCTGTGTTTGTGCACACAAAGATGTAGTGAGCATTATTTAGAGGCCTATAGCTGCTGGGGGAAATGTGTGTATGAAATCTATGTAGGCGAGAGATATGAGATGTAGCAGAAAAAGAGCAAGTGTGTGGGTGAATTTAAGAAGCAAGTGTTTAGAAAGGGGAAATGAAAGAGGAGGAGAGATAAATAAAGTGAAGTTCCTCATAGCAGCAGACTGCTTGGGGCTTTTTAAGCACAGTCTCTAGGCAACTTTACCTTCTTACTGTATATACACATATACACACACTCACTCATGCACACGCCAGGGCAGGTGCCTATATTTTGAAGCAGGCTCACTTATATAGGGTTCCTCACTAAGCTTCATCTTCACATCTGATTGCCAGTTTTCTGTTGCCTAGCAGACTTGGTGCTTATTTGAGTAATTACTGCTTTATATTTGTAGCTGTTTCCTCCACTAAAAAGTGTTATTTTCACGCAATTAATGCTGAAAAGGACAAACCAAATTGACATTCTGTCAGAAGGCCAGACCTGATTGGTCAAAGATCTGTTTATAATTTAAATTCCAAACTTGCACTGGGGCAGGATGGGTATGCAGCACATGTTAAGTCAATCACATTTTAAAAACAGTAGCTGACCCAAAGTATAAGCTAAAAAGGTAAAAGTAAACAGGGTTAAAAAAAAAAAAAACTACCAATCTGTTACCCTTACTTGAGAGCCACAGGAAGCAAAGAAGTCTTTAAAGCAGAGTTTAAAATGTCAGTGCAGGGAGAAGACCTCATTTCAAGAGGCAGACTCTTCCAAAGCTTGGGGGCTGCAATGGAGCAAGACCTGTTGCCTCAAGACATGCCCCCAGCATGTCCTAAGTGGCTCTGTAAAGACATTTGGCCCATCAAAATGTTACCCTAACCTCACACAATGAGAATAGACTAGAACTTATCATAGAGCTTATTTAATGATCAGTTATTTAGGCTGTCCATGAACCACAGAACTAACTGTGCATTTCATCAACCATGTTGTGCCAAACAAACTTGAATGATGTTCCTTTTTCTTTTATTTTGTGCTAATGTCATTATCCATTTTTGCACAAGTGTTCATTGTATAACAACCTGTGGTGTAACTTTTACCTTACTCCATCAACGCAAGACCAGACAAAATGGTGTCTTAAGTTTGCTTGTTGGGTAGCATCAGTGACGGTCATCGTACAATTTAAAATAGGAAAAACTAAATGACCAATATGCAATAGTTAACCAAAATTTGGTTTAATTTAAACTTTCGCAGATTTCTTCTTCAGTCAGTGGCTTTCAACAACATCTCAAATTTTTAGTTTGGTTGAAAAATCTCTGTTCCTGGCTAAATAGACTAAAATATAAAAGAGAGGCTTAACGAGAGAGGTTAATGGAGGCTAAAGGTGTCTCAACTCCAGGTTGATAAATATTTCAAAAGTTGCATCTGAACCTGTTGTGAAAAGTCATGTCCCATCGGGTTCTGACAGATATTTCAAGCTATCAAGCACACACGCGCACGCGCGCACACACACACACACACACACACACACACACCATGACCACTTCTGCTCTCCCTGCATTCATTTATCTTCCTTATCACCCTCTCCCTCTGCTGCCCCTAAGGATCTGACCTCTAATTTCTTGGAAACACCTCCCTCCATCTTAATTATTGACAACACGCTTCATACGCTTTTCCATGGTGTCCATTTCCCCCCAAAAGGCTGTTCAGCGTTTCTCCCGAGCCTCTGCTGGATCATTAGGATGTGCTTCAAGGTTCATTTTGGCCCAACGGTCCTCCCTCCTTTTTACACTAAAGGAATGCTTGCATACAATATAAAATATGAAGAGTTTTGTTTCAAAGTGGAATGAAAGTCTAAATACATTTTAACCACAAAAATAATGAAAAAATAGCATGTTCTTGTTTTAAATTGAATTTTCTCAGGTGTCTGAGATTGTGTGTGTGTGTGTGTGTGTGTGTGTGTGTGTGTGTGTGTGTGTGTGTTTGGGTGAGTGTGCACAGGGGGTGACTGAATGATATTCATTAGGTTGCTTGAGGCATTATTTTAATAAGCTGTATGGAAGGACAAATCGCCTTATAATTGGGGGAAAGTTTAGATATCTTTGTTGTCCATGTAAACATCAGAAAGTTATTTTGTTCAGGCATAGTGTGTGACTACAAGAACAGCATTATCATAATTAGAAAGCAATAATGGATTTAGGCTCCTTGGGGCTTTAGGCAAACAAGGCTAATGTTCCTAACCAATGAAAACAAATAGCCTCTGTTTAGCATTATGCAAATGGCATCATGCTAATTAGTAACTACTAACTTCCATTCATTGTTGCGCATGTTAGATGGCATTGTTGAGTGTCATTTTATTCTGGGTTTACGTGAGCTAACTTGTGTGGTTTGATGTACCCAAATGGACATAATTCATGGCTTTGTGGCTTTCCATTTTCCATCCATCATTTTTCCCTTAGATTTAAACACTGTCTTTTAAGACTTATTGGCTCTCATTGTGTCATACTGAAAGAGCAGTCTGGGCTGAAACACTCCTTATAACTTCATTGCGAGTGGTTAATGCTACAAAGCTACAGGATGAATAGGTGTAAAATTGTGACATCCCAAAAACACTCAATAAAAAATGTGTTTTCTTTATAAGGACTTGGAGATTGGTTTAAAAACTTTGGTTCATATATCAACAAAAAAGAGCTTTTGTAGAGGCCTGGTTAGGAAGTGCATTTACACAACTTAAGGTCTTGAAGGCAGTATTTCTTGTTATAAAATGTATTCATTTTGAGAAAATGGCCGTCTGAAGATTCTCTTGTAAATTCATATCAAAATTTTCCAAACTGAAAATGCTCAGGATAGTTTTATGTGTTTTTCCTTTTCCTGCTTCTGATGATTAATTTGCAATTTTCTATAATGTATAAAACATTTTCGCTAGCAAAGGAAACAATTCTTTGCCTCCCAAAATGCATGAGGACACTTTTAATTGTAGCAAGGGGATACTTGGTGCAGAAATAAGTGTTTTAAGTTTTCATCTGTCATTTTAATGAGTGTGTTAAAAGTGTCGGTGAGGAGTAAAGTGTGATGTTTTTTTTTTATTCTGGTATTTTTAGCACTAAGACTTTTTTTTTTTGCACTGCAGTGAAGCGTGATGGAGGAGAGACACACACACAAGGGCAGAGTCATTTACATGCAAAAATACCTGATAATCTTCTGCCTGATGGTCATAATGTCTCATAGACCAGAATGTCTCTATATGTCTCACTCTTGCGCTTTCTCTCTTTTGCCCTACGCTTTATTTAAAGGGACCATATCATGGAAAATACTTTTCTCACTGTTGTGAAATATCAAGTTTTAACTGTCAATACCAGTTCATACAGTCTGTCTGTCGATGGGACCATCTGTCTGTCGGTGGGACCGCCTGTCTGTGTCTGTGTGGATGTCTGTCTGTCTGCGGGGCCTCTAGTGCTTCTTTCTTATCTGACCTGTGCTGTAAATTTAACCCAGAGTTTATTCAAGAGTACAAATTTGCATGTTTGTTTTGGGATCGTCTCCAAATTTGATTTCTCTCATTTGTAAACTAATACTTCTCAGCGTAACTTAACAGATAAGATGATAAGACCCTGTTTACTAAAGCCTTCATGCAGAAGCACTTAAAAATAAGAGCTTACAAATATTCTAAGCGCTAATGCGTCATTAACGATGATGGTCTCCAGGCTTTAGGAGTATTTTAGAAACCTTTTATTCTGTGTGTGTGTGTGTGTGTGTGTGTGTGTGTGTGTGTGTGTGTGTGTGTGTGTGTGTGTGTGTGTGTGTGTGT
>JBBPDE010040265.1:0-10052 GCA_037974605.1 Nannopetersius ansorgii
TGTGTGTGTGTGTGTGTGTGTGTGTGTGTGTGTGTGTGTGTGTGTGTGTGTGTGTGTGTGTGTGTGTGTGCACGTATGTGTGTGTGTGTGTGTGTGTGCACGTATGTGTGTGTGTGTGTTAATATGTCAGTGAAACTGTACTTGCGCCAGGAGTCTCATGTAGAAGCATGAGAGAACTGCTAAAGTACTTACACAAAAACACACACACACACACACACACACACACACACACTGTCCTTCCAGCACTGAATGACGTACTGCAACGTTCCTGTCGTTATTGATTAAATACGGCTGTATGTGTGTGTAGCGTTGACTTTAACTCGATGACCCTCTGCTTGCCGGATGTGTTTTTGAACTGTGTGTGTGTGTGGGGGGTGGGATTCCAGTCCCCCTCACAAAAAATGTAATCGAACATCCTCGTCTCGTCTTGTTCAGTGTGAGATTTGTTTGTAGTGACCACGCTAATATATCTACCAGGTAATGGCAGCTCGTAGCCCCCCAATTAGCCTGGCACTAAATGCTAAATCATCTCACACACGTCTCCATGGCAACGCTGGCTCGGTACACACCACGCCTTCAAGGTAGAGTGGAAAATTCTCCTAAGAAGCTGCGAGTGCTGCTCTACAGCTGTAACTGCTACAGGGAGGCCGGTGCCCCTCTCTCCTGGGACGGGGGGCGTATTTTTGACCCCCTCTGACGTCAGAGGCGGCTCTCTCGTGCTTTAACTACGGCTTATACACACACACACACACACAGGGAAAAGGGCACTTTTTCCATGGGCCTGTGCTCAGGGTCACTACAGAGCCTATATTAAGGAAGGCTTTTTGATTCTTACGGACTCGCACACATTAAGGCCTTAACTTTACAGCTATATACACCTAATAAGGCCTTGTGATTCACTTATTATGAAGATCCAGTTTCTTATGAATCCTTCAGTGACTGTTCTGAACAATGAAATATCTCCTATGAATGATCTGCTATGTGTCTACTGTGAACAATTAAGTATCTACTGTAAATAAAGGAGTGCCTTAAACTGTTATTACTATGAACTATTGAGCATCAACAGTATTCAGTGTCAAATACTCATACTCTGTCTCTCTTTCTCTCTCTCTTTCAGGTGGAGGAGGAAAACGGAAGGGGAGGAGTAAGAAATGGAGGGAGATCCTTCGCTTCCCCCACATCAGCCAGTGCATGGAGCTGAGCAGGACCATCGGTACGGCAACATCGCCATTCACTGTTCTTCAACCGAATCAAATAACTTTATGAATGCAGCTTATCATTTCGGGACATGATCGAGTCAGTCTCGCACTAATTACATGCACAGTGTGATGTTAAACATTTGAAAATTAATTAAAATATTTCACTCTTTAATGTACCCTTGAAGCTTGTTTGCTTGTTTATGTAGAAATGAGCGTCGCCTGACACTGTAAATTATGTAACTTCAGTAAAGCATGGAATGTGGAAGCTATGGAGTGGGTGTGTGTTCACTGTGTGGCTTAACAGTGAAAATGGGTGTGGCTACCTGAAAGTGCTGGTGCCTTAACAGTGATAATGAGTTGAGCACAGAAGTAGAGTTGTAAATCAGAAGATATGGTATGATGTTTTGTGTGTGTGTGTGTGTGTGTGTGTGTGTGTGTGTGTGGTTTGTAGAGAGGGATTACTCCAGCCTGTGTGAGAAGCAGCCCATAGGACGACTGCTGTTCCGCCTCTACTGTGAGACCAGACCAGAGCTGCTGAGATGCATTCATCTGCTGGACGCCATGGTACACACACACACACACACACACACACCTCTCTCAGAGCTGCTGCAGTCGAGTGTTTAGTGTCCCAGAGGCTTGTATGAGCTGTTTTAACTGATATGTGTGAGCCCCTCCCCCTGTTTTGAGCTCCTCACGCTGTGATTTGTAATTTCCTGTCGGCCATTTCCTCTTTTAAAAATACGTGTCCGCCCAAAAAAAGGTGGTCCTTCCTCCGATTCTGATTCCCAGCTCGCCAGGTTCCAGGAAAAACCTGCAGCCTTCCCACTCAGATCTGGAAGACCTCTCGAACTTCTGCTGAACTTCATGGGCGGAGCCTCGGTCCACATTAAAGCTGCGGCTTCTCAGGAATTTAACCGTCCTGTTATGTTTGGGGTCAGTTTGACCCCATTCAGTGTTTAATGTCTCTAGATATATAACGGACCAATTTTTGCTTCCTATTAAATGGCTTGTCCCCAGTTTAATGACAGCAGACTGTGTGAACACAAAATGAACATGATGGTGTGTTTCAGTGTCCACATTTTGTACATCTGTTCTTTGGGACTGTTTTAGCTTTTTTATACAGTGTACGAAATACCAGCATTTTTCTCATGTTTGTTTTGGTTGTTTGGGATGATGTTAAGCTTAATGTGTAGCTCGGCGACTGAACATGATCATACCTGTAGTGTGACAACCACTGACGGGTCACATGGCATGTAAGGACACATTTTACACCAGAACTATATTATTGGGTTTTATTTAAATCACTTTTAAGGTCACCAACAAAAAATGGTACATATACTTGGGTAGCAATTTCAATTTACTGGAGGTTTAAATTGCTGGTCAACTATAAAGGATGTTAGTGAAATGAGGGTTCAAACATTTACACACAACCCCCACTGTGTGGTATGACCTGGTTATCTATAAACATGGACTGAAGTACGTCAGGAGGCTAAAAACAGTCCTGAAGTCTGAACTTGGCTCTGAAGCTCTGAGGAGCTCCTCGGTTCCTGTCTCATTCTGTTTCTCCTCCCAGATCTAGACCACCCTCCCCCTCCCCATCCCCCTCCACCCGCCGCTCCAGACAGAATGCCTCCCATATTACTGCCCAGTCTATCGGACATTGAGGCCCAAAATACACATGCAGGCATGTAGTCACCCTGAAAGAGGCTATTGTCTGATCAGTGACCCCCTCATGTAAGACCCCCAGAGCCCCCAGTACCCTGTCTGGACATTAACTTCCATATACATCAGCCTCACTGGGAACTGTGGTTAGAAAACCCAAGAGATGGGTAATGGTTGAAATGTAAAGCTTTGTTGGAGTTCAGTGTTTTCTGTGAAGGGTCCATAATCTAATAAGGAGGTCTGTGATCTTAATCCAGTATGAATCTGCAGTGTATGTGTGTGTGTCGTTTTTATAGTCTCTCAGATCCAGTACAAATCTATAGTGTGTTGGTTTTACAGTAAAAACTGTGGAGCGATTTTAATCCAGTATGAAGCTACAGTGTGTCGGTTTTACAGTCATAATATTGGAGAAGCCGTGGATAAATAAGCTTGTTTGTGACATCACTAAAGCAGTGAAATAAACCGGGATGTTTTGGTGGCTCGGTGTCCATATATGGACTGTATGTTTTGAGACTGTTGGGTTTTCATGACATGGGGCCTTTAAAGCGATAAGAACTTTAAAGCTTTTTTTCTCCCACTTACAAAAAGGGATGTGTGTGAATGCATATGCGGCGCGCATATGTTCTGTAATTAGTGTGTGTGTGTGTGTGTGTGTGTGTGTGTGTTCGGGACACCATAAGGAATGAGCCTGGGGGGCTTTTAGGCCTGTTTTGACGTCAGAGACAAGCAGGACTTCTGTTGTGGAGAGTGTGTGTGTGTGCGCGCGTGTGTGTGAGTGTGTGTGAAGGACGAGAGAGCTGTACATAAAAGAAGAGTTTTCTTTGATGCGCCCGCTTGTGTTTTATGGTTTATTTGTAATTTATAAAGTTTTTGTGAGGCAGCATTAAAAAGCCACTGAGTGTGTGTTTATGTGAAATGTGAGTAGTGTGGCTTTTGGGCTTTGTGTGTGTGTGTGTTGTACGGTCAGTGCTGAGGTGGAGCAGACTGATGTTATCACAGACACACACACACACACACACACACACACACATCAGATTGACTCTATTCTCTCAGTCAAAGGCAGCCCAGCCCTCTACTGTCCCGTTCATGCCGCTGACGCAGGTCCGCTCGCTGTGGTCAGCATTGTTGGGGGGAAAATAAACGTCAACATGATGTTTGCATAAAAACAAAAGCTGTGTCTTAAAGTACAGTACAGTGCAAAAACCTTAATGGTACTTTTGGTACAAAAATTGAGTAGATTAAATAAAACAATTGAGAACAAATGTTTTAGTGCGACATGCTGCAAAGTGCCTAAAGATGTTCCCACCACTCAGCATTCAGCACCACCAGTATACTGATCACTGCCTGATCATCTGGAATCATCTGCTCCTGTGCTTTGTTCTGCTTGAATGATTCACACACAGATCACTGTGCGGATTAACAAATTTAAAGCATTCCTTTTCACTTTCATTTTTCACTTTGAAACTGGTCAGATTCAGGAACTGGACTGAAAACGATAATCATTGAAAGTCCTTCAGGAAGCCTTGAGAGCTGTTCCTCAAGATTACATTATAATACAAGAAAGTCTGGATCTTTGTAAGGAGAATATGAAGAAATAAAAGGGCTCAAGATTTTTGCGCAGTAAAAGTACCTGTGCAAGAAATGGCTGAAAATTAAATCTGCATATGAACTGATTCATATAACTGCAGCGAAGCTCCTGAGGAGGTTTAATATCTTGGAATTATGAAGCTAAAATTGGCTTCTTAATATCTTTAAATTTCCTTTCCACCTTAAATTTGAAACCAGATTACTACCAAAACCAGAAAATAATTGTTATCAAGGTATCTATCTGTTACTTGGGTGATGAATCAAGTAGTCAAATACACAAATACTTTAATACACAAGTTATACACAGTTTATATCACCATACAATTTCTTTCAGAAGCCTGAATTTCGGACAGGTTTCCTCTCTTTCAGTGATTCTCACAGTTAGTCTGAGTGCCACTGGCTCCCCCTTGTGGGAAATCTGCTATACACAGCTTTCTATTGGACTATTATTATTCAAATTGCAAAGTAATTAAAGTTACTGATAAGTGATTAAATAATTTGTGTCAATAAGTTACTTTAATTGAGTAATCAATTTTAATCAAGTAATCATGAACAGACATAACAGGTACTGAACAACAGAACAAATTAAACCCCGATCAAACCCCGACCAGATCCTAAAACAGACCTGGTGGAAAAGTAGATTACTCATGAATATAATATTCTTTTCCTTAGTGTTATCATTTAAAAGCGCAAATCCATCAAAATGTTACTTCTTTCCTTTGTTTGTAAAGCTCATGTGATCCACGTGGTGGTTCTGACAGAATGTAATACACCAAAAGAGGCATAAGGGGCGATATGCATCTTCTTTAATGCTCTGTAGTGTTCAGATGATCTATATTGAGATAGTAAATGATTGTAATACACTACAGAATGTAAAGGGGCAATATGCCTCTGTTATAATGTTCCATAATGTTCATACAGTCCAGGTGGTCATTCTGACACAGTAATACAATTCAGGAATCATAGTGATGTGGATATTCTTTAATGTTTTTATATTGACATTATGACAGATTGTAATGAACTACAGTAGGCGTAGGGGGCGACATGGCCATAATGTAGGTCTCTTAGCTTAAATTGTATCCACACTTCATTCCATGTTAATACATTATAGTGAATTGTACAATGTCAGAAACCGCATAAGCCAGTCTTCATTGATCCCCGAGTCTGATTACCGAGTCTGATGATTAGCTACGTTAGCTTTGTCACCAAAATTCATTTTTTACCACTGCTTCAAGCCTATCTTTCCTTGCGTTTGCATCCGAGCGTGTTTTAGACGTGTGTGTGTGGTTGTATTTGTGTCTGTGTGTGTATGGTGGAGCCCCTGGATATGTTAAGAGGAATGGAAAACATTCTAGATCCTCAAACACACACACACACACACACGCACACACACGCACACACACTCTCCCGCTATGTGATGACGTGCGCTGTGTGTGTGACACTGCCGGCTCGTGCTGCGGCGCTCCAGGACCTTGCGGAATCCTGCCGTGTTGCCGGGCTGGTTACCAAGCAACCTGAGGTCACACACGGTGGGCTTCGCGGAGCATATGTGTGCCCGTGCGTGCGTGTGCGCGCACGTGTAAGTGTAAGTGTGTGTGTGTGTGTATGTGTATGAGAGCACTTTTTTTTTTTTAAGTCATGTAACATAAAGTTTTGGCGCCACTGGTCAGATGTCATGTTTACATTGTGTGTGTGTGTGTGTGTGTGTGTGTGTGTGTGTGTGTGTGAGAGAGAGAGAGAGAGTGAGAGAGAGTGTGTGTATGCACATTATATTATATTAATAAATAGTATAAATAGTGTGTGTTCCAATTTTTTTATTTGAACATATCAAACATAACCAATTTGATCTTAAGTGTCATATCATTTCCATAAAGAATGTTAGTAAGGAATATCATTTGAGGAGTGGCTCAAGACTTTTGCGCAGTACTTTGTGACTGGGCCAGGTTGGTGACCAGCACCGGTTTAACACTATAAGGTCTAGCGGTCAGGGAGAATCCCCTGTGATCAGAAGGTCATGGGTTTGAATTCCTGGACTGCTAGTGTCACCACTGAGCTTCCCTTGAGTAAGGTCCCGTCCCCACACTCTGCTCCCCAGGCGCCCCTCATTGGTTTCAGCCCTCCAGGTGAATGGGTTAAATACTGAGAAAGAATTTCACATTGGTGCTGTGGTGTTTTCCCGCATGACTATAAGGGGCCACTTTACTTTAAATATTATAACGAATAGAATGATTATTTCCCGCAGTCAGTAGTCACATTAATGCGTAGCAGAAGATTTGGTGTATCGTTAGGCCCTCATTGTTGGGTGTAAATGAATACGACACCTGTTTTTACACTCCTCTCGTGTTATTTTTCACACGTGTGTAAAAAAAAAAAGTGCGATCACATGATCATGTTATTCATGTGTGTTTACTTCCAACACCTCCCGGAGTGCCGTCAGTAACACCACATTGTGTGTATGTGTGTACACTAACTGGTGAAGGGTATTAGTGTGTTTGTACACTTTGTTTCTGCAGATTTTCACAAGACATTTTGTGTTTGTGTGTGATTTCTCATTCTTTTTTACTACTCAGGTGTGTGTGTGTGTGTGTGGGTGTGTGTGTCAGACCTTTTCCACTTGCATTGAGTGTATTTTGAATGAAAGTGACGCGTGTGTGTGTGTGTGTGTGTGTGTGTGTCATTTCTCAATACATGGGCATGCGTGTGTGAAGTTTCTAACAGGGGAGGCATATGAGGCATGTGTGTGTTTGTACACTTTTTTTTTGCAGATTTCACAAAAACACGTGTTTATGCATGTTGTGTGTGTGATTTCTCAACACGGGTGTGTGTGCGTGCACGCTAGTGCGCATGTGTGTGTATATAACAGGATGAGGCAGGTGGTCTGTCCGGTGGAGATTTTCTTACGTAATGGGACCTGCTGAGGAGAGGGTGTTGATGAGTGTCATCAAACATTACACACACACACACATATACGCACACGCACACACACACACACACTCCTGTGGCCCTGAGAGACAGGCTGGTTGTGTAATCTCTTCCTTCATTCACAGTAATCCTGCAGTGTGAATGAAGGAGACTAACCATGTTTGTGTTGTCACAGCAAGATGATTCAGTTAGGATTCATTAGAATTCGATACATTGATTCTTTTGAAATGATTTAAAATTATTGTTGAGGTACTTGAAAGAAATGTAGGAGCAGTAGTGGGATATAGACAATACAAACAATACAGACTATTAACATTTCAAAATGGACTTTTCATTTGGAATAATAAATCAGATCAGTTGTTATACGTTTTAAAACTCCAAAGCCTCTGCTGCTGAATCACCCACCCCCCATCTCTTTCATTTAACCTGCTGAATATACTGAAGATAAGGCAGCTTGACAGTTTTAAAGTGGAGTGTATGGCCTTTTATTGGTGGTGATGATGATAAAGCAGAAAGTGGGCTCCCAAAGGCGGTTGCCATGGTAACGGTCTGATGCTGTGCCCTTTAGGAAGACTACGAGGTGACGCCGGACGAGAAGAGGAAGAGTCGAGGAGATCAGATCATCAAGAAGTTCCTCACCAAACAGGTGTGTGTGTGTGTGTGTGTGTGTGTGAGAGAGAGAGAGAGAGAGAGAGAGAGAGAGATGGAGAAGATATGGGAACATATTTTGGTGTGTAAAAAGGAAAAGTAACATGTGTGTGTGTGTAGTCTCCAGAGTGTGTGGACGTGGTGGAGGGTCTTGCCGAGGGCTGCAGAGAAAATCTTGAACTGAGCCCCTGCAAAGAGATATTCAGCGACTGTCGCAAGTAAGAGCCTCCTTTCTCTTTCTCTCTCTCTCTCTCTCTCTCTCCCTCTCTCTCTCCATCTCTATGTGTCCCAACTCTCTATTTCTCTGCTCATTCTCTCCCTTACTCTCTTTTTTCTCTCTCTCACTCTCCCTCTCTCTGTCTGTGGTTCAGTAATTAGTGTTTTTATTTGTTGTTTATCTTTTGTTTGTTTATCTCAGAGCTCTTCATGACTACTTGAGTGGCGCTCCTTTCTCTGACTACCAGAACAGCATGTACTTTGACCGCTTCCTGCAGTGGAAGATGCTGGAAAGGTGCTTTATCCTTTTCTATATGTCTTTATTCGTTTATTTCAGCTGATATTCTTGAGGATTTCATCTTTAAGCCAATTAATTTGTTAAGGCCACATTTTTCAGCAGATCTGAATAGAGCAGGACAATCAGGACAGCAAAAACATATTCATGTTAACTTTTATTTTTATTATGATTTTTTAAATTATTACTGTTATTATTATTCTTAGTAGTAATCGTGTGTATCTTGTTTTTAGTTTTTGGATTAAAATAGTTGATTTTGTGTTTTCAGGCAGCCGGTTACTAAAGACACGTTTCGGCAGTATCGGGTCCTGGGCAAGGGAGGCTTTGGCGAGGTACAGAGAGAGAGTGTGTGTGTTTGTGTTTGTGTTTGTGTTTCTGTGTGTGTGTGTGTGTGTGTGTGTATTTAGTATTACAAAGTGATATGTATTCCATAAACCACACATAATGGCGGAAATGTTATGTACAGTGGCCACTTTTTTGGAGACACCTTTGCTGTAGCTGTACTGCTGGAGCCTGTTCAAGCACACAGAGAAATACCCTGGACAGGTCACCAGAACACACACACACACACACACACACACACACATTTACACTCACAACTAGTGACAGTCTAGCATCTCCAGTCCACCTGACATGAAGGTCTTTGGAATGTGGGAGGAAACCGGAGGAACCAACAGAAACCCACACAGACATATGGAGAAGATGCAGAAAGGCCCCAGACTGTCCTGGCTAGGAATCAACCCCAGCACCCTCTTGTTGTGAGGCACTTTGGGCAAATCCATATAATGTTTCATTTTTGAGACAGTTAGTGTGATTGCATAAGAAAGCACTCTGCTGTTCTTCATCACTTTTATTTGTATTTTTTATAGCTTAATTTTAGCAACACTCCTCTGAGGTCGTTTCAGACATTGCCACCGTTCCATCTCTGAGTGGTATATCCCCCCCATTGCACTTCTACATAACTTTTAATGATTATTAATTGGATAATCAGAGACCAAGTATTGATTGTTTAAAACTGTTTAGGGGCCGCTGCAAAAGCGTAGATTAAAAAAGTGATGCGCTGTTTGCGTGTGTTAATGTTCCCATGTGTGGTGTGTGTGTGTGTGTCTGTGTGTGTGTCTGCAGGTGTGTGCGTGTCAGGTCCGGGCCACAGGTAAGATGTACGCCTGCAAGAAGTTGGAGAAGAAGAGGATAAAGAAGAGGAAGGGCGAGTCCATGGCTCTGAATGAGAAACAGATCCTGGAGAAAGTCAACAGCAGATTTGTAGTGAGTGCATTCTTACGGAAAGATGTTTTCATGCCTCTGCTCATCCCTCCATCAGGTGTTTGGCAGCAGATCTGATTATCAATGTTTACGGTTTGCATCAAGTTAAAACATGAAAATGGCTTTACTGCCTCTCACTCTCCCTCTATCCTTCCATATGTATGTATGTATGTATGTATGTATGCATGCGTGTGTGTGTGTGTGTGTGTGTGTGTGTGTGTGTGTGTGTGTGTGTGTGTGTGTGTGTGTGTGTGTGTGTG
>JBBPDE010040325.1:0-10050 GCA_037974605.1 Nannopetersius ansorgii
ATAGGAGATACTGAATCATTTATAGTGGATACTGACTCATTTATAGAAGATACTGACTCATTCATAGGAGATACTGAATCATTTATAGTGGATACTGACTCATTTAAAGAAGATACTGACTCATTTATAGTGGATACTGACTCATTTATAGAAGATACTGACTCATTCATAGGAGATACTGAATCATTTATAATGGATACTGAATCATTTATAGAAGATACTGACTCATTTATAGGAGATACTGAATCATTTATAGAAGATACTGACTCATTTATAGTGGATACTGAATCATTCATAGGTGATACAGAATCTTTCATAGTGGATACTGACTCATTTATAGAAGATACTGAATCATTTATAGAAGATACTGAATCATTCACAGGATATACTGAATCATTTATAGTGGAAACGGAATCATTTATAGTGGATACTGAATCATTCATACGTGATACTGAATCATTCATAGAAGATACTGAATCATTTATTGTAGATACTGAATCATTCGCAAGAGATACTGAATCAGTTATAGTGGATACTGAATCATTCATAGAAGATACTGAATCATTCATAGGAGATACTTAATCATTTATAGTGGATACTGAATCAGTTATAGTGGATACTGAACCATTTATAGAAGATACTGAATCATTCATAGGAGATACTGAATCATTTATAGTGGATACTGAATCAGTCGCAAGAGATACTGAATCAGTTACAGTGGATACTGAATCATTCACAGGAGATACTGAATCATTTATAGTGGATACTGAATCATTCACAGGAGATACTGAATCAGTTATAGAAGATACTGAATCATTTATAGGAGATACTGAATCATTTATAGTGGATACTGAATCATTCACAGGAGATACTGAATCATCTATAGTGGATACTGAATCATTCACAGGAGATACTGAAACAGTTATAGAAGATACTGAATCATTTATAGAAGATACTGAATCATTCATAGGAGATACTGAATCATTTATAGTGGATACTGAATCATTCGCAAGAGATACTGAATCAGTTATAGTGGATACTGAATCATTTATAGAAGATACTGAATCATTCATAGGAGATACTGAATCATTCAAAGGAGATAATGAATCAGTTATAGTGGATACTGAATCATTTATAGAAGATACTGAATCATTTATAGGAGATACTGAATCATTCAAAGGAGATAATGAAGCAGTTATAGTGGATACTGAATCATTTATAGGAGATACTGAATCATTCATAGGAGATACTGAATCATTCACAGGAGATACTGAATCAGTTATAGAAGATATTGAATCTTTTATAAGAGATACTGAACTATATCAAAGTTTATGTTTATACTGGTCTACATCTGACAGTCTAACAGTCCAGCTTTTGTTTTCACCACGTCTCAATACACCGTCTTCATGTTCGTTTGTACAACAATCAATCATCCTGTCCAACCAGTCAGAGTGAATCCAGCAGCAGCAGCAGCAGCAGGAGGAGGAGGAGGACGTGCGCCGTCTCACTGAGGAGGAGGTGTTCTGCTGCTCTGCTGCTCTGCAGCCGGAGCGGTGTCTCAGCTCTTCTCCTCGCCGCTCTCTGTTTTTCTTTCACACAAAACACACTTCAGTATGCTCAAGTCAAGCCACGTCTCCATAGAAACTGCTCCGTTTCTGGAGAAAAGCCCCTCACCCCCACCTCAACCTCCACCGCCCCCACCCCCGGCAGCGCAACCCGAGGCAGCTCCTTCACTCCTGTGAGGTGAAGGAATTAAACCCTGCAGACCTGGAAAGGACACAGCCCCCCCTCCCTCCGGGCCACTCCAACACCACATCAATACTGAAGCGAAGCGGCCAGAACAAAAAGCCCCCCATCCCGCCGTGGGGGGTGGGGGGGTAGGGGGTTGTGGGTGCATGTAGCGTACCACGATCTATCACACTTCGCACAGACGTCCCCGAGTACTAACAGGACAGGAGAGGGTCCTCCGGCTCCTCCAGGGAACCCAGATAAACCTTCATTCGTCCCACAGGCAGGACATTTACTTTGTCACGGCAGAAAGTGGACAGAAACAAAGAAATAAGAAAACAATAGAATAAAATAGAATAAAAAACACACACTATACTAAGAGTGCAGTATAAAGTGTACACTATATAATCTAGAGGTATGTTGTAAAATATTTACATAAATGTGTTTGTAAACTAAATGTGAGCTAAATGCAGGGAGAAGTCGCCTAGAAGTTCTGCAGGACACTCGGGGAAACACACGGCGCCACGATTCTCAGCTCAAAAACACACAAACATCACAAGAAACAGGCGAGGACTTCACACCAGGACCTGAACCGCATGGGCTTCTAAAACACCAGAGCTTCTGCTGGAAACCCTCTCTGCAGGCTTTAATACCTCCATTACACACCGTCAGAAACCACAGCACCTCCAACACCGATCTTCAGGTCTCAGCTTCATCTCAGTTTAAAATCCTGGAGGTTTCATCTCCAGCTCCATCTGCATTCCTCCAGGTTTCACCTCCATCTACGTTCAGTCCTGTGTTTGACCTCCTACCTCAGTCTACAGTCCTCCAGGTTTCACCTCCAACCTCAATTTATGTACACCTCCAAACCTAAACCATGCTTGGGTTTCACCTCCATCTAAGTTCTTGTAGGTTGCATCTCCATCTACCTTCCTGTAGGTTTTACCTCCATCTAAGTTCTTGTAGGTTTCACCTCCATCCAAGTTCCTGTATGTTTCACCTCCATCCAAGTTCCTGTATGTTGCACCTCCATCTAAGATCTTGTAGGTTTTACCTCCATCTACCTTCCTGTAGGTTTCACCTCCATCTAAGCTCCTGTATGTTTCAACTCCATCTAAGTTCCTGTATGTTTCACCTCCATCTAAGGTCCTGTAGGTTTCACCTCCATCTAAGGTCCTGTAGGTTTCACCTCCATCTAAGGTCCTGTAGGTTTCACCTCCATCTAAGCTCCTGTAGTTTCACTGTACCTGAGTGGGGCTGGAGGGGAACGAGGCGATTGGTGGGACGTCCAGGATCTTCAGGTCGTACATGACCCCGTTGAGGATGACGGAGGGTCTGTAGACGTATCGCTCCTGGGTCGGGCTGTAGGTCTCGGAGAAGTCGCTGTAAACGAAGCGGCGGATGATGGAAGTTTTACCCACTCCAGGAGCTCCGATCACCGCGATGCTGAGCGTCTCCACCATCCCGCAGACCTTCACCGTGGACCAGAAACTCCTACAGAAACCTCAGGCTTAGAGGCATCTTCTCACGAGCTCCACGTGCTGCTATCTCCTCTCTAGGAGCACCATGAGAGCCAGCGATGCTGAAGACGCTCGGGGGCTGATTTCCATCAGGAGACCCTCAGACTCGCTGCTCTCGCTCAGAATCAGCACTCGAATGATCCCTCACCTGCAGACTCTCTCTCCCTCACACACAATATCTCCCTCTCTCTACCACTCTCTCTCTCTCAGGGCTCGTGGTTTGCCTGCATCAGCTTCATCCTCGTGCTGCGCTCGCGTTTTTAGCTCCTCCCACAACTCCAAGCTTTACGGTCTCTCTCTCTCTCTCTCACACACACACACACACACACACACTGCTGCATTGGCACGCTCCCCCCTTATCTCCCCCATCTCTCTCCCTATCCCCCCTCCTGTTTTTTCTTTATATTTAATGGATATTTAAATGAATAAACATATAAACCTTATTTATACTCGCCATCTTTTTACTTTCTTCTATTTTTAGCTCTCTTTAGCACCTCCAACACTCGTTCAGTGCATCCTCCTCTTTTTCTTTCTCTGTTAATTATCTCTCCCTCTCTCTTTCCACCCTTCTCCATGTTTTTCTTTCTTTCCACATCTCTGTCTCTGTAAGTCTCAGTCCTGTCTCTCTTGAATCCGGCTCCCGTTATTTTGGGGGATTTTATTTCACAGTATAAACATCAAAAGCCTTTTTATTGAAGATTTTCAGTCTGTGTGTCTTTTCTCTCAATTCTTGTTTCCCTGTTTACGGGGCACGTGCAGCAGCCCCCCCCCCCCCGGATAATAAACACAGTAACAGAGAACAGAACAGACGTGAACCTCAATCTGTAATCAAACACAGAACACACCGGGATTTACTCTCCAACTGACCTTTCAGACTGAGGACCCTGCACACGCACACACACACATATATACATATACACACAGACAGACACACTCACACACACAGTTGTGTGGGTCTTCGCACGCCCCTTCCTGATTTCTCTTTTTTTCCATGTTTGTCACATTTAAATGCATCAGATAATCAAACACTCCAACATTAAACAAACACAACCCAAGTAAACAACTTTTTTTGAGTTATTTATGTCCCCATTTCTACAGGTTTGTAGAGAGAAATGTACACACAAACACACTTTAGTGAATAAATCCGTTTTATTCCGTTTCTGATGCTCCACATTCACAATAAAACATTCCAGAAAAAAGACAAAAGATCTGAACGCCGTTTTATCAGATATTTTCAGTTAGTTTCTGTATCCACAGGCTGATACACACACACACACACACACACACTATCGGCCTCGATTGTAGTTTTGGGCGCCTTTCAGACCGTCAGGCCAGACGTTTATAAAAACCTCATAAAGAACAGTTTAAATTAAAACCCCAGGTTGCTTTTAATTAATTTGCGATGTGTCTGAGGCCCAGAACACGATTACGGGGACAGAGAGACGCGAGTCGTGACATCAGGGCCAGCGCTTTTGATCAGTGGACTTTTAATCATGAGCGTGAACTTCAATCTAATATTAAAAGCAAACAAATTTCTCTCTAATACAAAGAACCTGCATCCACAGACAGATCCTGCCAGTTTCCTCCCTCTCAGCTCCGCGGTGAGCGCCAGCAGCTCCCCCTGGTGGCTCCCAGTTTATCAGACAAGATACACAGTTACATTTTAATTAATGATCTGATCACATAATCGATATCAATCAGGCAGCTTTACTAACACACACACAGTCTCTCACACACACAGTCTCACACACACACACACACACACACTCATTCACTCGCACATACACACTCCATCCTGAGCCATGAAAACCAACGAGAAACTTTATGGGAAACATCATCTGCACAAAATCCCAAAATAAAACGTCACTGGAAAAAAAATCTAAGCAAACAGAAGATTTCTTCTAACATCACACACACACACACACACACACGCCAAAACACACACTGTGATGATTATGAGATCATGGACATGCTCCTGTAGCGCAGAACACACTGACAGACCACACCCAGCTGATCCAGGCTCCGCACACTAAGAAGCTAAAAACGCTAAAAAAGCTGAAATGAGAAAAAAACAGGAAAAAAAGGAGAAAACCAGGAAATATCTGGACTGTATGGACGAGAAATAAACTCAGTATTTACAGACAGTCTTTTTAATTCCAGAGAGGTGATGATTTGGGCTCTTTAATGTCCTGAAAAAATCCCAACATGTAGCAGTGAAATCTCAGAGCTGATATTCTGTCGTTCAAATCTAATTTATTAACACAGAATAAGATTAGAACCCTTCATTAGTCACACGGGCGGCAAATGTGCAGTTAATGAATTACAGGCAGCTCAACTTTTTAAACTGGGAACTCACAGCAGAAAAACACACAAAAATAAAAACCTACAGATCCTCTGATTCAGGGTCAGTTTCCTGGACCGAGATTAAGCCCAGTACAGGTTTTAGACTTTAGTCTAGTCTAATCTTGGTCCAGTAAACCAGGTCAGACAAGCTTTACAGAAATCCCAGACTAATGAAGACGAAACCAGTTTCCTGGACCCAGATTAAGTCTAGTCCAGTACTACACTGTTAGGGTCTTAGTCTAGGATCAAGTCTAATCTGGGTCCAGGAAACCTGATCAGACAAGCTTTGGAAGCTACAGTCTAATAAAAAGTACATGAGACTGTTTTCCTGGACCCAGATTAAACCCAGACCAGGACTACAATGTGGTCTAAATCTGGAATTCTAATCTAGAAGTCTAATCTGGGTCCAGGAAACCAGGACAGAAATCTCAGTCTAATGAAGACGAAACCAGATTAAGTTCAGGACTACACTGTAACACAGGCTAAGCTTAAGCCTAATTTAGGTCCAGGACTCTAGTCCTAGTCATTAGTTTTCGGTAAAGATTGTCTGACCTAGCAACAGTAACTAGGAAAGAAAATGCTTGCGGGCGGAGTCTGAGTATGCAAATGAATTCACAAACGCATGGAATGGTTTAGAGCGCTTCAAATAAACAACAAAGAAAAGCTTCTGTCCCTAATTAACCTCCACCAGCTGCAAGACACACACACACGCGAACAGATGGATGGTTTGACCCTGAAACACACTTGAACTCTGTCTGTGTTTAGAAAGTCACTCTGGTTTTACAGGCCGAGTCCCCGTGACGCCACACAAACGAGAAAAGTTTTAATGAATATTTACACCCCTGTCTCATCGTATGAACACACAGCAACGGCCTCGCGGCCCCAAAACCGCATTTTACCGTTAAACACACGAGTGTAAAGTGATTTCGGATCGTTTCTGACGGTCTGTTCACTGGAGCGCTCCAAGTGTGTGTGTGTGTGTGTGTGTGTTTAAAACAGGCCCCATAAACAATAAAAACATGAAAAAGAAAAACAAGCGCAGATTTTAGACAGAACCAGGACGAAGAGGCGGGGCAGGAAAAGGACCAGACTTAACTTTTAGCGCCCGTTTTCTTCTCCTTCTCTCAAAACAGGAGGAAAAATAAACACCAGAGCAGTTTTTAAGCCACCAGCCGGTCGTTAGGATGAGGATTCTTTCGTCTACTGATGGTTTAACAGAAGCAGAAATGAGGAATCACGCAACACACACACACACACACACACACACACACACACTTAAGTAGTAGTACACACATGAACAAACTTCCCACCACCTTTAAAAACCCAAATTGACCATTTAAACTTCAGACAGTGCTTTGGATCAAAGAATTGTAATGATATAATTTTACCCACGAGGGGACAAAGGGCGTGGGGGGGGGGTGCTGAGGACCACGACCTGTTCCCCCTCCAGCCAGCGGGGTCTTCTTTCATAGCAACTGTTGCTAGGTCGGACATGCTTTATGAGTAATGCCTCAGTTTTAAAAACAGATTTCTGTCGTAATAAAGCAGCGTTTTTCCAACTGGCCTCGTTTTGATCATCACAGCAAGTCTGGAGGTTAGAACTTATTTCTCCGGTTTGGTTGAACATTGAGGAACCATCAGCAGTTGCTATGAAAGGACGGGTTTGTGGAGAGAGAACTGAAAGAACAGTGAAAAAGTGGTCCAGCAGTGACAGAGAGAGACAGAGAGAAAGAGAGAGAGAGAGAGAAAGAAAGAGAGACAGAGTGAGACAGAGAGAAAGAGAGGTACAGAGAGAGAGACAGAGACAGAGAGAGATAAGAGGGTTCTGTAGAGGCAGATTTGGGTTCTGGTTGGGTTCCTCTGGTTCCTCCTCTTTCAGTTCCGCAGGATCAGCTCATAGCACTGATACACATACTGACACACCTCAGGAGCACGACACTTCACCGACAGCTAGAGAGAGAGAGAAAGAGACAGAGAGAGAGAGAAGGAACAAATTATTAAAACGAAGGGTAAAATGCCAGTAAACTGTTTGTAAGGAGTAAAAGAGTCAAACTGGAGTTCAGACAAGTCACAACAGCTACATCACATCGGGAGCCCTGAAAAGTTAAGACACACTCCTTCTGACCCACTACCGAGACGGAACCGACAACAGAGACTGACCTGGAACCGACTACAGAGACTGACCTGGAAACGACTACAGAGACTGACCTGGAACCGACTACTGAGACCGATCTGACCCGACTACAGAGACTGAACCGACTACTGAGACCGATCTGACCCGACTACAGAGACTGAACCGACTACAGAGACTGATCTGACCTGACTACAGAGACTCACCCGACTACAGAGACTGATCTGATCTTACTAATGAAACGGGTCTGATCTAAAACACATCGCTGACTTTGGTGCTGGTTTTTCTCCACCAACTGTGATAGAGTCTTTATCCGGGAGAGAATAATTCCACCCCTCCATCTCTCCTCCTCCTCTTTTCCTCACTCGTTCTTCTCCTCAGAAGCTCCACTGGGACGCCTCACGACTCTGATTGGAACATTATGAAATAATAACGACTGGTTCCTCTGGCACGCGGAGGAGCGAGGGAAGAGGAGGACGAGGTTTCCATCACACAACAATGAGGCTTTTCATTCTCTCGCTATTAGACTTCATTAAAGGAGGGAGGACCAGGACGGAGACGCAGCTTCAGAACACGAGCTATAATGAGACCGAACCTCCTGATACTATACAGAGGAAACAGAAATGAGACGACAAAGAAAACGGCAAGAGGAGGAGGATAGAAGAAGACAAGGAGAAAGAAAGAAAGAAATGAAGGAAATGTAGAAGGAGAAAACAGAAAGGAAAAAGAAAAGACAAAAGAAGAAATAAAAAAGCATGAGGAGAGAAAAGAAAGAAAAGAGGAAAGAGAGAGGGGAGGAACAGACAGGAAGAGAGGAAGACAAAGGGAAGAGGAAAAAGAGGAAATAGGAAAGAGAAAAATGAAAGTAAAGATAAAGAAAATGAGGAATAAGGAAAAAGTGGAGAGTGGCTGAAAGAGAGATAGAAGAAAGAAAAATTAAATTAATTAACAAAGGGCAGAATGTAGTATTGATAAGTAAAGAGAAATAAATGGAAAATGAAAAGCACAGAGAGACAGAGAGACAGAGAGAAAGAGAGAGAGAGAGAGAGAGAAAGACACAGAGAGAGACAGAGAGAGACACAGAGAGAAAGAGAAAGAGACAGAGAGAGAGACAGAGAAACAGAGCGAGAGAGAGAGAGACACAGAGAGAGAGAGAGAGAGACACACAGAGAGAGAGGGAGAGAGAGAGAGAGACAAAGCGAGAGAGAGACAGAGAGAGAGAGAGAGAGAGAGAGAGAGACAAAGCGAGAGAGAGAGAGAGACAAAGCGAGAGAGAGACAGAGAGACAAAGCGAGAGAGAGACAGAGAGAGACAGACACACAGAGAGAGAGAGAGAGACAGACAGAGATGGAGAGAAAGGAAAGAAGGAAGAGCAGGAAAGAAAAAAAGAAAGGGAAACATGTAAGAAAGGAGAAAGAAAGAGAAGTGAATGAAGGAAGCACTAAAACAGCAGGAGGGTTTTACGCTGATCTCATTTTCACTCAAACTGGAGCGAACTGAGCACTAAAGCTGCGTTTCTTCCTTTCATGCACCATCAGAAAACAACAAAGCGTGAACATCTGAGGGCCGGCGGAACAGAAGACTGAATTCCTTCATTCAGGAGGACAAGCGCGAGAGAGGGACGCCACTCACGCGTGGTTACCGTGGAAACGGCTTCGGGAAACCGCCGAAAGCTGGACGGATGGAGGGTGATGTTAGAACAACCATCGCTTACAGTCCTGCACCCTTTCACACTCCAACCCTGTCCAAGTGTGTTCGTGTGTGTGAGAGTGCTGGGGTAGGGGGCTCACACACACACACACACACACACACACACACACACACCCCATTATATCTACACTCCAAGAGCAAAGCGTTCACACCAGTGTAAACAAACCTGGGTTTCAATTGTGAGGGTAAATGCAAGAAACAATGGAGCAAGCAGTGCGTGTGTGTGTGTGTGCGTGTGTGTGTCAGAGAGAGAGAATTAGTGTTACATGCCACTCAGTACATGCCACACGTCAGTAGCGACTATCCGTATAACCAGCAGATCATTCCTGAATCAAATTAAATCCAATTAAATCTGGGGTTCGTTAATTCCAGCATATTTGAATGTATTCTAAAATCAAACACACCTTTAGTGTGTTCATGATGGAACTACACAGTATTAGACTGATGGTTTAAATTAAAATAAAACCTGTATGAATACATTTTATACACACACGCATTCATAGAAAACATCAGTGTTCACTGTAACCGCCTGGTTCTAGTACTGAAGTGGATCAGTGTTCACTGTAACCGCCTGGTTCTGGTTCTGAAGTGGATCAGTGTTCACTGTAACCGCCTGGT
>JBBPDE010040336.1:0-10049 GCA_037974605.1 Nannopetersius ansorgii
AATCATTCAAACAGAACAAAGAGCCTCTAACTGAAGTCCTGAACCAGTGAAGAACCAGGAGCAGATGATTCCAGATGCTCAGGCCAGTGATTAGTATACTGGTGGTGCTGAATGCACAAGATGTTACATTTGTACTGCAGTTGCTGTATGTTTATAGATGGTCTGTATGTTTAGCAAAATAACAGTCTAAGACTGATATTACTGTTTTACTCTGAAATATTCACATAGCTGCATTTTTTACTGGGCAACAGCTCCAGGACCCTTGAACTTGAACCTCATGAGTCCTGGCACAGTCAGAGCAGCTCCAAACCAACGCTTAGGTTCTTCAGGATCCACTAAATGTAAAATTTGAACTGAAAGGTCAGGTTGCATTTGGAGTAGCTTTGGGGTTTGACTTTTTTTTTTTCCACTCTAGCCTTCATTCAGCATTGAATCTTCCATGAAAATGGGCCATTTTAAATGTTCAGTTACATTTATATTTAAAATGAAAATGGTTTGACTTTGTTATATTGATGAAAATATTAGTGTCGATTTCCAGTCTCCTGTCAGATAGAACAGTAGAGGGCAGCACAAAGGGGTTGTTGGAATTGAATAAAAAATTAAAATTGAACCTGAATCAGGTCTGTGATAATGCAAAGTCTGTGGTCTGACCTCACATGTTCATGTCTGATTTAAATAGAAAATGTCTTCACTGTAAGTGAGGTTTGATTAAAGGTTTATCGCAGTGTTGGGAACTGTTAGCCTACCTGGTCTGTGCTTGTGTTGTATAATTAGCATGGTAAGCTAGCTTGTGTTTCTTCTGTTGCTTAGCTGCTTAACTGTTGTGTACTTAACAGTGTTTTTCTGTCCACTTAGACTTGTTCTATATTGCTGCTTTGTTTATGTGCTTGTTGTTCGTTTGTTTCTTGGCTACCTTTGTCCCTAGTGGGGTTAGCTTCATTAGCTTCATTGCAGTCAGCCAGATAATTCTCACCTGGTGTTATGGAGACCAAGGGTGTGTCCGAAACCGCGTACTTGCTTCAGTGCACTGAGATTTAGTGCGTAGTGCGCACTGCCGTGGGTCAGTGCTGTCCTGAACGGAACACTAACATTTTGCATGATGGACTCACATTTGCTTGCGATTCTCTAGCCGCCAAAATATCTGCCAGTTTTACTGCAGTGTACATCAGTACAATAACTTTATTAACGTTACTTACATTTATACCAACCAGCCGCCTCCGCTTGGGCTCGTATTTCGCTGTTTGTCGCCGTTATCCAACTCGAAAACACGTTGAAAGTCCCGCCCCCTCCGCTACGTGGTCAAAATGGCACCCAGTGTCCATCGTTCTGCACAGCATTTTCTGGTCGATTTCAGTGCAGCATCCAGGTTCTTTCAGTGACTGAGTTTTAGCTAAGTTTTCAGTGTGAGCGCACTGCGCACTAAAATCGTGCTCGATTTTGGACACACTCCAAATGTAATTAGTGGGTGTGGCTTACCCAGAAGTATAAAAGGAGAAACACCCGTCAACAGATGAACTGTGTGTGGCAGTTGGACTTTCAGGGAAGGGATCCTCATACTCTCAACTTCTAGACTCAGCAAAGTATCCTTTCTTCTCTATCCTACTTTATTCTTCTCCGTTTTATTTTTTTGTTATTACTAAAATGAGCTTCACATCTATACTTGTTCACGTCTAACAGTCCAAGACGATACATGTGGGTAGAATCCCAGCTTCTTTCTCCACAGCCTTCCACTGTGGTTCATGGTAGTCTGTTCAATTGCCAATCTGCAGCAAGAAAACTGATACCGCATATCGCCTGCATCATCAATGACTGGCCATGTCCCATCTGCTTTCACATCTGCATTGGTCACAGCAATTCTGAAGAAACACACGCTGGACTCAGATATCAACAACTACAGCCCAGTATCTCTTCTCTCCTTCTTTTCTAAAGTCTTGGAATGTGCTGCTTAAAACCAACTCAGCATCTTTCTTTCTCAAAACTGGCTTCAGGACTCTGCACACTCCACTGAAATGGCACTGCTAGCCGTCTCCAAAGAACTTCATGCAGTTAGAGCAGCCAATTTGTCTTCTGCTCTGATTCTCTGTTCTTTGGACCACTTCTCTTTTCTCTATATACTGGTTCTCTTGGGGGTATAATAGGCTCGCATGGCTTTTCCTACCACTTTTATGCAAATGGCACTCAATTCATTCTTTCCCCTCCAGTGACAATCAGGTCTTGACCCGCATCGCTGACTGCCTGGCTGACATCTCCTCTCAGATGACGGCCCACCACCTCAAGCTGAATTCCAGCAAGACAGCTTCTTTTCATCAAACTCTCTACTTCCACTGAAGGTAACGAGGACACTTCAGGCGATTCAGAATGCAGCTGCGCAGAATGGTCTTCAAGGTTAAAAAAATTGTGCATACCACGCCTCTACTACGGACCCTTCACTGGCTCCCTGTGGTCGCTCGCATTAAGTTCAAGACCTTATCGCTTGCCCTCTTATCAGCACTCATCAAGCAGTCTGCCACCTCTTGTCTTCTCAGAGATCAAGACAGTTTTCAGTCTTTGCCCCCCAAGAACAAACTCCCTCTTGCAATCAGTCCCTCACTGTCTTATGCCTTATAAATCTTTTCGTATGTGTTAAAAAAAAAAGGTCTTTCCTTCCTTTCCTTTTTTTTCTTTAATATGTGACAGGGTTGAAATTCTTTTTAACTTGTTTAAAAGCAGACGGGTATGAAGAACAGATGTGGACTACTTAAGCACTGATGTATGTCGCTCTGCATGAGAGTGTCTTCTAAATGCGTTCTCGCTCTCTCACATCTGAATGGACGTCATGCTGCCCCATGGTTTATTCATGCATTTAAATGGATTTCTTTTTCCTTCGGCCCTGACATTTGCTAACAGCTCTTCATGGTGCACGGCCCAAAAACTAAGAAATGTGACATTTTGAAAACGATATTGACAATTCCATGCACAGGACAATTAAACATGTCTGGCCCCGGGTCAAACTCCTGAGGATATTCTGGGTCTTCTGTCAGACCTTCAAGCCAATTGAAATGTGTATTATCTTTATGGTGGTCTTTTTTTGGGACACTGTAAGGAGTCTGAGGTTCTTCCACCGTGTTGCCCCATGCACAGCTGTATTGGACTGTATTGTCCATCATACTGGTCTGTAAAATGTTGGAGAAAGAGACCGTTTCTTTTTGCAGTTTGATCCGATTCCTGAGGCACATGTTGCTTTCACTGTACACTCTCTACCACGTTTTCTCTTGATTGGAATCCCCTTGTTCAAACACATTTAAGCTCAGTTGAACTCTCATAGCTTGAGCACATATAATCTTGATCAGAATCTCCTTCCGTATTTTACCTCAAGCACTTTAAACTACAGTCGGGATCCCCTCACTCGAGTGGATTTAATCTAGATTGGAAACCCCCCACTGGGTCTCTTGCACCTTGATCACAATCCCTTTGCTCGAACATATTTCACCTTGATCTTATCTTGAGTACATTCTACCATGATTAGCATCTGCTGGCTCAAGCATCCACTCGTTCAAGAGCTTTTTATCACGATTGGAATCATCTTGCTCGAACGCATTCTACCTCACTCAGAATTATCGCAGCTGAACGCATTCTATCTCAAACAGAATCCCCTCACAACAGAGCATTTAACCTCGATCCGAGTCTTGAAGCTTGAGCACATTCTACCTGCAATTCCTGCAATTCCTTGGCTTAAGGCCATTTTACTTTGACTGGACCAAGCGTCACAGGTTCGAATCCTACCTTCAGCACCACCACTGGGTCCCTGAGCAAGACCCTTAACCCCAGGGAGACTGCCCCCTGTAGGTAGGGAATGGAAGTCGCTTGGATAAAAGCATCTGATAAATGCCATAAATGTAAATGAGTGTATTCTTGTTGCTTGAGCTCTTTTATCTTTGAATGTAAATCGCAATCTCCTTGCTCGAGCTCATTTAACCTCATTTGGAATCTCGTCCCTTGAATGAATTCTACCTCGATTGGAATCCAGTGGCTTGAGAATATGTTGCCCTGATTGGAATCCCCTGGTTTCTACCTCACATTCTGCCTTGATTGGAGTCTAGCTTTCAAGCTCGGTCACTATTCCGTATATATACAGATTTGGGGAGATAACAGCCTTAGGTGTAAACATATAATGTGCACCTTGCTTGATTGTCTCACCTGTTTTTGGTGTTAATCAGTTTAGCTCAGATTTTCCTTTCTTCTCGTTTTTGCTCCATGTGTTTGACAGACTGCTGCCGGCTAAATGAAGGGTGAGGCATTCTTGTTCTCCTGCATCCTTTATCTGCCACTCACATTCATGTCGACTGCAGCTTTTCCTTCAGAATCATGCTCTGGAATTAAAAAAAACAAAATGCCTCTCAAACAGGGTTGTCTTCAGTCCAAAAATGTCAAAACCTGCCAAAAACTCCTTATCAGTAATAAAGTGATGGGGATGTTAATCACTATTTTTCTGCTTTCAAGCTTTTCTCATACGTTGTCTCTGTCAGTCTTTTGTGTTTTTCAAAGGTTGAAAGAACCATGTTTTTTAATAGAAGTTTTAAATTTCCTGTCAAATAAAATAAGTCATCTAATTATTATTATATAAAGAATGAGAAAAAAATGCCCGTCTGCCAAAGCAGTTTTTTCCCTGCCAAACCCCACCAAACTCAACCCAGTCTGCCAGGAAACCACCCAATCTGGCACCACTGGGCGTAAACAGAATAAAAAACTGACAGTACTTTGGGTCAGACAGGGTTAAGGTATTTTAGCTGAAGGTCTTGGACAGAGCTCCCCTCTCGGCTCTCTGTAAGTCGTGTAAGAAATGACTCATTAAAAGTCTCCTGCAGAGATAAGTGTAGTTCGGCTGAACTCTGCAGGAATGAGCCCAGCGTGGGACTTAGCTTTCTGAGAGTTATCAGTGTGGTCCTAATCAAATTTTGGTGGCTTTTGTGAGCCAAAAGCTTTGTTGGAATTAAAGCGACGGCCTTCGCACACCTAAGTCTTACTTAAAGTAAATGGTATTTTGACCCATCGCAGCTGAATCTGTGGCATTAAACCTCACAGCTTAAGCAGGAAACAACACATAACTATTAGGGCATTAATGACTGATTTTTTCAGATCGACTTATCCGTCGTCGAAGTCGAGTCAGCTAGTCCTTTGATGATGTCATCACACACGCAGCTGAGGAACACAGGCGTCCAACACTGAGCAACATTCTTTGTAAAATGACCAGTCAACATGACAATTAAACAAAACAAAACAAAAGCTAATACCTTGAAGTTTCTGGTAAATTCAAGAAAATGGGAACAGCTTAAGCTGCGGTGCCACTCAGTGTCCTGTGGACTGGACGACTCCCTGCAGTGCTAGTGTTAGCCATGTTAGCTAGCGGAGCCGTTTCAGATGCAGAGCGTCCTGTTCTTTAACACCGACTTGCAGGTTCTGCAGGTCTCCGTGCTGTTTGTGTGTCTAGAGTGAAGGATCTCAACACATGTGATGTGTGTCTGTCTTCTCTGCTGCGTGTCTCTCATCTTGTTGTGGTCTTGTGTTTAGATTCCCCTCACACCAACGTTACCGCCCTTTTTATGAATGAGTCAAGGGACGCGTGTCAGTGTCAGCCAATCAGAGGCAGAGATCGCTTTGTGTACACAAACGAGCACATGAAGAGAGGAAAAAAACACAACTAGTCTCAGGGGGCGTCGACTTGTTGAATTTTCTGTTCATGCCATGATACCTATTATACAAAAGTATTCTGTCTTTCAGTATTCTAGGCTTCCTGAAAGACTTTCAAGGTCTCTCATTTCCAGTCATTTCTGGTCCAGACCAGAGAAAGGTTTTTTGTTTGTTAAGCCACACAGTGAACTACGTATGACTCATTCAAGTATAACAAAGCACATTTACGGCATTTATCAGACGCTTTTATCCAAAGCGACTTCCATTCCCTACCTACAGGGGGCAGTCTCTCCCTGGAGCAACTTGGGGTTGAGGGTCTTGCTCAGGGACCCAGTGGTGGTGTGTTGGAGGTAGGATTCGAACCTGTGACCTCTTGGTCCGGAGGCAAGTACCCTACCCACTGAGCCATCGCCACCCCTAACTTAAGGTCTGAGTGAAGAAACGGGTGCAGATGATTTCAGATGACTAGGCTGAATCATCTGCACCTGTTCAATTAACAAAGGGGCTGATGCCAAAGTACATGGCGATCGTTGGTAGATACTGAGTAATTCATAAAAGATACTCAATAATTAATAAAGAACAGAATAATTCATGTGTGTGTGTCTGTGTGGACAAGTCTATTTGATTTTATCTTTTATTCTCTAATGTTTGCATGACCGAAACAGTAGAGAGCAAAATATTAAATTAAAAGTGCATGAGAGCCTGAGTGAGTACAGAAACATTATGTAATCTGCTCATAAATATTAACGGCTCTATTGTTGTAGGTCTTGATTTCCATAAATGAAGCCTCAGTCCGTCCACAACGCTGCCTTTTTTCATTCACGGCCAGTAAGTGTTAACAATGACGAGGCGCGACGGTTTGTTGACTCTGCAGAGAAATCCCCCCGCGGGCTTTTACCGCATCATTACTCCTTTCGTCTCCGCTGTTTATCTAACTGGGAACAGGCAGAGTGGTGGTCTACTCAACAGATGGTCCTTCACTTTGTGTTCTGCTTCAGTCAAACTGGCTGAATGTTTACTGGACATTATCCTTCTGATAGACATTCAGCAGGACTTGAGACAAGTTCAAGAAACTCATGGACAAAAATACAGCCAAAAAAGTAAAGACGCTTCAAAACTAGCCCATAATGAAGTATTTAAGACAGTTATTCAGAATGGGTTTGGTGTGAAATGGGTCCAAACTCGGAGTCAGAATGGTTCACAGCAGTAGTGAATGGAACCAGACGTCTGCCTATAAAAGCCCCCTCACAGAAAGTTGTCAATTAACTGGTTATGGTTACGCCACATGATGTCTGAGACGTTGTTTTACCACGGTTTGAGAAGGTTGTGGTCCTAAACCTAAACCCATTGATGGTGGAGAGATATATGCAGGGCGTTGTGAGGCAAAATAGTCCCTAAAACAAAACAGATTTAGTTCAGATTCTCCACTATTTTACTCTTATCAACATCCATATAAACATTTAGAGACACTTCACTGGTGGGTTCAGAGAGGAAATAATACGGGGGGTCTGGAGAGATGTTTAGGTGTCAAAGTAACATTCACATGAATCTAGGATCCAAGATTATCACCTAGAGCACCACACTTGCCGTCTACAAGATGTAGAAAAAAGCGTGATCCATCGGACCAGACCACCTTGGTCCAGTTCTGATGTCCATTGTAGGAACTTTTGTTGGTGAACAGGGATCAGCATGGGCACTCTGATCGGTCTGAAGCTAGGCAGCCTTGTATACTGCAGGGGCTCTTCACTGTTTGGACTGACCCCTTTCTATCAAAGCAGGATGAATTTCTTCAGCAGTTTGTTCTACAGCAGATCAGACCTGAAAGACTGCTCTTTACTCATCATGACCTTCAGTAACCCTCAGGACTCGCCGGTTCTCCAGTTCTTCTTCCTTTTAGTAGGTTCTGATCACTGCACACCAGGAACCCAACCAGTAGACCTTACATATTGATGTTCAGTCATCCAGACATCACAGTTTAGTTTAAACAAAGTGTGTCGAATCCTTTCACTCATTTTTCTGCTTCCAACATCAACTTAAAGAACTGACTGTTCACTCTTTGAACTCATTGTACATACAACTGTACTGGGAGTGTTCAGTATTTTGCATATCACTGTAACTCTAACAAAATGTCCTGCTCTTTAAATGGAGTTGATTGATGATGTGATCAATTTATTAATATTCATTATTCTTATGGTATGAGTTGATTAAGCCCCATTGTGATGAAGTTTTGGTTTCTTGTAAGGTTGGGGTGTGGAGACACCATGTCTTTTCTGTTCTTTTGGTGTCTAAAGCTTGATCTACAGTCGGGGAGAGCGAGAGAGACTTCGATGTTTTATTCCCTCATAGGCTTCTGGTTGCTGCTCCAGAGGTCAGATGTCAAGCTGAGGCCTGCTGGGTTCTCTCTGATCTGGTCCCAGTGGACTGCCGCTCGTCTTTTCTGTCCAAATCAGCCTCAGATTAGCAGTGAGGCAGCAGAGAGTGGACCTTTGATAGCCTGACTCAAGGCTCCTTCCCTAAAGATTCCTGCCCCATATTTTCACGATTTTTTTGTCTAAAAATACAGACTCGCAGCACACAACTGAGCATGGCAGACATTCGCTGAAGCATCCCAGTGATACAGGCCATAATTAGAAGATGTGCTCACAATATCCTCCCCCAATATCTATAAGTATAAGAAAATATATGAATAAACAGATTTGCTCTCACACTGTCTCTCTGTGCTGTTGTCTGAAATAGTGATTAAGAAAATGTAATCACAAATGTAATCATAATCACAACTAAACAGATCCTGTTAGTATTATTGTCAGTTCTAGTATTACAGTGTAGCATAACATGGTGTGCGATCTGTCTGAACACAGGGGGCAGTCAGGCTAAACACAGTGTGGCCTATCTGAACACAGTGTGGCCTATCTGAACACAGTGCGGTCTGTCTGAACACAGTGCGGTCTATCTGAACACAGTGCGGTCTATCTGAACACAGTGCGGTCTGTCTGAACACAGTGCGGTCTATCACAGTGTAGCATAACATGGTGTGTGATCTGTCTGAACACAGGGGGCAGTCAGGCTAAACACAGTGTGGTCGATCTGAACACAGGGGGCAGTCAGGCTAAACACAGTGCGGTCTATCTGAACACAGGGGGCAGTCAGGCTAAACACAGTGTGGTCGATCTGAACATAGTAGGCGGTCAGGCTAAACACAGTGTGGTCTACCTGAACACAGTGCTGTCTATCCGAGCACAGTGCAGTCTATCTGAACACAGTGCAGTCTATTTGAACACAGTGCTGTCTATCTGAACACAGTGGGCGGTCAGGCTAAACACAGTGTGGTCTATCTGAACACAGTGGGCGGTCAGGCTAAACACAGTGTGGTCTATCTGAACACAGTGGGCGGTCTAGCTGAACACAGTGTGGTCTATCTGAACACAGTGGGCGGTCAGACTAAACAAAGTAAGGTCTATCTGAACATAGTGGGCGGTCAGGCTGAACACAGTGGGCGGTCAGGCTGAACACAGTACGGTCTAGCTGAACACAGCGTGGTCTATCTGAACACAGTGGGCGGTCAGGCTAAACACAGTGCTGTCTAGCTGAACACAGTGAGGTCTATCTGAACACAGTGGGCGGTCAGGCTGAACACAGTGGGCGGTCAGGCTGAACATGTGTGGTGGTCTGTCTGAACAGACTGGGCAGATGGTAGTGTAGTGGTTAGGGCGTTCTCCCTGCGATCAGGAAGTTGTGGGTTTGATTCCCATGACTGCTAAGCACCTCTGAGGTACCCTGAACAAGATACCGTCTCCTCTGTTCTGGGCGCTGTGTTCCTGGCTGCCCACTGCTTCACTTGGTAAATGGGTTAAATGTAATGGAAGAATTTTGTGCTGTTCACACTGTGTGCTGTGGTGTGTTCACATTTGACAGAATGGTCACTTTCACTTCACTTTCACTTTCAACACAATGGCCGATTTGCCTGAACATATTGGGTGGTCTGTCTGAACACAGTTGGCAGTTTGAACCCAAGCAGAAAATGCTTGTCTGTGGGTCTGCTCAACATAAATGCTGTACTGCCTGTCTTTCATGATTTATAAATGTATTAAAAGTGTAAAATTGAATGCAGTATGAGTCACAGCTGTCTGTTAGTTTTTGTGAAGTAAATGAAAATTTTTTGAATATTTATTGTGTCTTACAGTAAAGAAAGTGGTCTTTTTTTCATGGATTTTTAGTAAAAATAGATGTCATAGTCATTGTTTAAGGTAGTGCTGGGCCGTTAACGTGAGCGTTAACGCGAGACTCTTATCGTGCAATAAACAAAAATATCGCCGTTAATCTATTCACAAAGTTGGGTTGGGAGCCGGGTCTATACTACGCAAGCTATGATGACTTTCACCTTG
>JBBPDE010040384.1:0-10049 GCA_037974605.1 Nannopetersius ansorgii
CAAGTTGCTCCGGGGAGAGACTGCCCCCTGTAGGTAGGGAATGGAAGTCGCTTTGGATAAAAGCGTCTGATAAATGCTGTAGATGTAAATATATAATGAGGCTATATATTACAATTATGGCTATGTGCAGTTATAAACAGATTGATTAATTTTAGATTATATATCTACTATATACACAATATATACTGTATGCAATACTACATAAACACTACATCGTTCGATGCTCAATGCTGTTTGAAAACCGATTCAGGAGTTTTGAGACGGGACGGATCAGTACATTAGCCTTGATTCTGTGTATTTTAATGGGTTTCTGAGGCAGACGGGAAAGGTGCGTGGAAAAGGGCCGAACATGGACTAGTTTGCATCCACTTTGTGCGGCCCACGCGCCTCATAAGTGCGAGATGCGCTCACACGCTGTCTTAATGCGCCGTGACTCACCACTTTTGCAGTTTGGATCTGCTTTCCTCGACTCAGATGCCCAGAGTGCTGTGCTATATTTGAAGGACCTCTGAGCCCTCCCCCTCCCCCCTCCCCCAGAAAAGCACCTTGGAGAGCGGCTGCCTCAGCTCCACTGTGTGGGAGTGTAAAGTGTGTATTTCCCTCAGGCATGTAGGCCTTTTGCTCAGAACACTCAGAAACACACACACACGCACGCACGCACGCACGCACGCACACACACACACACACATAAATACACACACAGACCTACAGTTGGCTGCCAGGCAGTGTTTCAGCTGGAAGGGTTTTCCTTCTTTTTACTGTTTAGCACACTGTGGGTAACAGTGAATGTCAAAACTATGAAATAACACTTACAGAAATATGTGTCACCAAAAACAGTTTAGAGATTTAAAAGCAGCCCCGCTTTGCCATTTCTCTTTCTCTCTCAGTCTCTCTCTCTTTCTCGTTCTCTCTCAGTCTCTCTCTCTCTCAGTCTCTCTCTCTCTTTCTCGTTCTCTCTCAGTCTCTCTCTCTCTTTCTCGTTCTCTCTCAGTCTCTCTTTCTCGTTCTCTCTCAGTCTCTTTCTTTCTCTTTCTCTCTCAGTCTCTCTCTCTCTCTCAGTCTCTCTCTCTCTCTCAGTCTCTCTCTCTCTTTCTCGTTCTCTCTCAGTCTCTCTTTCTCGTTCTCTCTCAGTCTCTCTCTTTCTCTTTCTCTCTCAGTCTCTCTCTCTCTCTCTCAGTCTCTCTCTCTTTCTCTTTCTCTCTCAGTCTCTCTCTCTCTCTCTCAGTCTCTCTCTCTCTTTCTCGTTCTCTCTCAGTCTCTTTTTTGTTCTCTCTCAGTCTCTCCCTTTCTCTCTCAGTCTCTCCCTTTCTCTCTCAGTCTCTCTCTCTCTCTCTCAGTCTCTCTCTCTCTTTCTCGTTCTCTCTGTCTCTCTCTCGTTCTCTCTCAGTCTCTTTCTTTCTCTTTCTCTCTCAGTCTCTCTCTCTTTCTCTTTCTCTCTCAGTTTCTCTCTCTCTCTCTTTCTCTTTCTCTCTCAGTCTCTCTCTTTCTCTTTCTCTCTCAGTCTCTCTCTTTCTCTTTCTTTCTCAGTCTCTCTCTCTTTCTCCCTCAGTCTCTCTCTCTTCCTCATTCTCTCTCAGTCTCTCTCTTTCTCTTTCTCTCTCAGTCTCTCTTTCTTTCTCAGTCTCTCTTTCTCTCTCAGTCTCTCTCTCTCTCTCTCTCTTTCTTGTTCTCTCTCAGTCTCTTTATCTTTCTCTTTCTCTTTTAGACTCTCTCTCTTTCTCTTTCTTTTTCAGACTCTCTCTCTTTCTCTTTCTTTCTCAGACTCTCTCTTTCTCGTTCTCTCTCAGTTGCTCAATCATTCAACTGCTCACTCACTCTTTTTTCCCTTCCTCTCTCTTTATTTTCTTTCTCTCTGTCCCTCCCCCCATCTTTCTGTCTCTCTCTTGCACACTATTTTTTCTTTCTCTCATCCTTTTTCTCTCTCACTCACTCTCTCTCTCCCTGTCTCTTTCTTCAAACCATATTTCTCTTTCTGATTTTTTTTTCTATTTAAACCTCCATATCAAGTCATTAAGATCATATAATCTATCTATCCATCCATTTAACAATCCATCAATCCATCCATCCATCCATCCATGGACTCAAAATCAAAGGTGGAGAAGATGGGCTCCCATTAGTTAAGACTTTGGCTCCATCCAGTGGTGAGGATGTGTAGGTGCATGCAATGGCCATTTACATTTAGATTTCTGACTCTTCTACAGAGCAGCAAAAGGTCCTAGTTGTGCAGTCAGAAGATTAATCTATACCTACTGCATATAGGCTGCAGCCCCAATTACACTGACCTAAGAAGCAAGATTCAGTGCTTATAGCTAGAAATATATAAAACACAGAACTAAGTAAAAGGTTCAATGATTACCGATCACAGAAATACTTCATGAAAAGATGTCTCTTTTACACTACATTTGAAGAGCATAAATGCAACTTTTAAAGATATATATTGCATTTTAACTATGCATACATATGCCTACTTAAAATGCATTATTTATCTTATGAATACTTAAAATGCAATATATATATCTTTAAAATAGTATTCATGCTCTTCAAATGTAGTGTGTATACTTAAAAAGTGAAATGCATACTTGATACATACATGCTTGAAAAATATACATATTTGAACCGTATAACAATTAGAATGCATGCTGAACAGTTTTAGTAGTGCATAGAAAAAAAGTAGCGCATAGAAAAATTGTGTAGCATGATGTAGTGTGCATACTAAAAATGTATTTTTCATATTTAAAGCATTGTTGGCATGCTTACAAAACTAGTGTGCATACTAAAATATTAGTATGTATACTTAAAATGTAGTTCGCAGGCTTAAAAAGTAATTCTGTAATTGCTTCAGAGTTACTCAATTATGCTAGCGTAAAAGGGGCGTGGTTTGGAGCGATCGCTGTGATTGGCTGAGCTGCTCTGAACTATGCACAGGGCGCTCTTGGAGCTGTAAGAGACGCACTTCACCACCAGGTGGCGCCAAACAGTCACTGATTCTTCCAAACATTGGCGCCCTGGGAAGAAGATTTCGGGACACATTTCAAGGCGCTCGGAATTTTATTTTATAGAATTTACTGTCAGTTTTAGCACTTTAGTTTACTAACAGCGCAACCCTTTCCTCTCACTTTCCCTGCTGTTTATTATTGAAATGATTCGTATAGATAAAAAACAGCATCCTGCTTCAGTACAGCCTCTGCCATCCACTGCAGTGAAGGTTAGTATTATTCAGTTTAGTTAAGAATAATTAAGTCATTAATAGTAATAATTCATATAACATAATGAATTAGTGAGGAGTGTGATTTACAGTCATGTGAAAAAATTAGGACACCCCATTAAACATACAGTTCTTTATTAAGAAATGTTTACACATCATTGTGTAATCTTGTTTTTGGTAACCTCTGGAAAAGAACGTGATTTTTTTTATCGCAGATAAATTAACCTCGTTAGGACACTCTACCCCCTTATTGCTAGTTCTCCCTCCTTTGGCTGAGATCGCTGCAGTGATAAGCTTCTTGTAGACATCTGCCAGTCTCTGACATCGGACTGAGGAACATATGACCCACTGCTCAATGCAAAATTGTTTCAGTTGTGAGATGGTTGAGGGGTTTCTTGCATGAACAGCCCGTGTGTCACCCCACAGCATCACAATGGGATTAAGATCTGGGCTTTGACTTCCAGGACTCTCCATTTCTTAGTTTTCAGGCTGAATTCATTGATATGTTTTGAGACATGGTCATGTTGCAGGGTCCAGTTCTGCTTCAGCTTTAGTTTTCCTACAGACATGCTCCTCAAGCACCCCCTGATGCACTTTAGAGTTCATGGGGGAGTCTATGATGGTGAGCTTGCCAGGTCCTGCTGCAGCACAGCACCCCCAGAACCATGACACCTCCACCTCCATGCTTCACAGTTGAAAAAAAGGTTCTTTTTCAGGAATGCTATATTTGGTTTACGACAAACATGTCCTCTGTTCTGGCGTCCAAATAATTCCATTTTAGACTCAGTCCAAAGAGCACAAGTCCTGGTCTTTGTCTACGTTCTCTCTGTCAAACTTCAGTCTGGCCTTCGTGTTTCTCTCGGAGAGTGTTTCTCTCAGAAAGTCCCGGCACACCTCCCATGCAAGGTAAGCTTGTGCAGTCTCTTTCTGATTGTAAAAGCATGCACTTTCACATCAACAGTAGTAAGAGCCTGCTGCAGTTCCAGTGATGACATGTTCGAGTTTTTGGATTTTAGCATCTTGCAGTCTGCTCCCAAAGTGAACTTGCTTGGATGACTAGACCTGCTCATACTGTTTTAATGTCCTCTTCTTGTAGAGTAGTTTCCAGACAGTGAAATGGCTGATTTCTAATTCTTTTGAGATCTTTTCAAACCCTTTACCAGACTCATAAGCTGCTACTATCCTCTTTTTTGCTCTGTCTATCTCACCGTGGTGTTTGCTCTCACCTCAGCACTCAGGAGCACACCAGACTAAAAGTCTGAGGTTTAAATAGGGCAAGCTTCCTTCAAAATGCTGAGTAAGGATGTTCTATTCATGTGCACCTGATGTGATTTGAACCATATTAAGTGGGAACGAATGTGGTGATTACGATTTAAAAATTCAGTTTTAATTGTTTCATTGAATCTCTCAGTATTGAGATTAAAGTCCAAGAACGTTAAAAAAAAAACCCACAGGATTTTATAGGGCGTCCAAATTTTTTCACATGTCTGTAAATAGCTGTACGCCTATCTGTCTATATCTCACTCTATGTATACTATACGCTAGTCAAATCACTGCTCACAATCATCTTATGAGTACATTTGTAAATGTAATACTGCCTTATTTATTTATTCATTTACGTATTCCAAGTCAGTAAATCCCAAATGAAGTGGGTGGATTACACAGGTTCAGTGGAGAAACTCCTGCAGAGCAGTTTCCTCTCGAACGAGAAAGGCTGCACTGGCGGCCGGTGACGTCACGAGTCTCGTGAACTCGGGCGAAGAGAGTTTTGGGAGTCGCGCGCTGAACTTCAGTCAGAGAGGAGCGCGCGCGGCACGGAGACGCGCTCGTGGAGACTTTAATCGGGAGTCTGGAGTTTAACCAGATTAATTGCGCGGGTCACGGACTCAGCGCGCGCAGCTCGTGAAGGTAAACGTGCGCCGTCGGGAGTTTTTGTGTTTTTTGTTGTTACGGACCGAACTTTTATCTCAGGTTTTGGTGTTTCGTGTTTGTTGGAGTTCACGGTACTCGCGACACGGTACTCTCCTGTTACTCTTCTGCTACTTTCTTGCTACTCTTCTGTCACGCTCCTGCTACTCTTTTGTCTCACACACTCGCAGACCCGTGGGTATTGTGACTGGTGTGTGGGTGGGTGTGTGTGTGTGTGTGTGTGTGTGTGTGTGTGTGTTTTTTAGTGTGTGTAGTAGTTCAGGAGTGAGCTGACACTCAGGTGACCTCAGCAGCTGCAGTAAAGGTTGGGAGAAAAGTGAAATTTTCGTTATTTTTCCAGAAAGACTACATATTTTTTTTAACCCCAAGGGCACCTAGTTCTGTTGTGTTATGAGCGAAAGGCTCCTTTTGATTGTTGTTGTTGATGTTGATGTCGTCCAATATCCAGCCTGTCCAATAGAAGGTGTTGAGGGTTTGCCTGACTGTCTGGCATCAGCGATAACATCAGATATTGGTCAGTGGCAAAGGCAGCTTGTGTAAAGGTATCAAACAGCTCATCCGCAAGTGTCCATTCGAAAGCACTTGTCACTCCAAATTGGTTGCTTAATTGATGTGTCTTCAAGATGCTCATCGGAAGGTCTTTCTAGTCTTTTAACCCCCAGACTCTGAAAGGTTTTCATCCTGCCCTGCTTTATATTATGCATGATATGTCATCTGCTACTTGGTAGCGTGACATCAGTCACTGCAATACTAAAGTTGGCTTGGTGGTTAGGAGTTGCATCTGCAATCTGTAGGTTGTAGGTTCGAATCCCAGGACTGCTGCATTGCTGTCTGCCCACTGCTTCACTTGGTGAATGGGGTAAACGCAGAGAAAGATTTCACATTGCTCAGTGTGCGCTGGGCTGTTGTGTGTTCACATGTGTCAAAAATGGCCATTTTACACCTTTTCTAGTGCTGTTGTGATCTTGCTCATTTAGGCAGATAATTCAAGACTGTTTAGGTCCAGTCTCTTCAACATGTTGATAAGATGTTGACCTGTTCTCACTGTGAATGCAAGTATCCATCTAAGATGTCTTGCTTTGTGATGTACTCGCCAGGTCGGCTTGTGCTGTGACATCATCACCACCCACCAGGCGGTCAAGCCCTTCTCCATCATGGACCTGGGCAGTGAGGTGGATCTCTCCAACGGCAGCATCACACCCCTGTGGAAAAAGCGCTCAAGCAGCCACAACAGAGCCAGACCCCTGAGCTACCAGATTGACTCGCTCCTCATGACGGATTTCCCTCCGATGCCTCCTGAAAAGCTCTCCACGCCAACAGGAGGCACTATGGTGTTGAAACATGTCCTTAACAAACCTGTCCCACGCAAGACCCGTGTAGTCCGGAGCATCAGCATTGGACGCTTGACGGACGGGCGATTTTCTTTGGTTAGGTTCGGTTCAGATGAAAGGAAGGGCTCAGTGGACGCTCAGCCTACTAAAACGCAGAGCACCACCACCAACCGTTCAAAAACTGGAAGTGTTCGTGACCCACTGAAGCGCCTCTCTGGCCAGGTCACCCTCACCACTCAGAGAGACCAGATTGTGTTCAGGGACTCTCCAGGGAGCCCCTGCGAATCCGAGACTCCATCGCAGAATGGTACCTGCCGACTGTCCCCTCCAAACCAGCTCAGAGACACCCGTGGCTCTCCAGTGGCCCCCCGGACGCCCTCGGCCCACAGCTCCACATCCAGTATCCCCTCCCTTTTCTCACCCTCCTCCTCCACCCCCAGCACTCCATCTGAACCGGCTACGCCCCGCACCCCTTCACCTTCTGAGAGTGGCGTGGTGCTCCTGCGCCAGTCCTCAGGCTCCTCCCAGGTAGGCCAGGGTGATGAGGCCAAAAACCTTATGGGATAGTGTTAAAAATGATCTCCCCCCAGCTACCCTTTATATTGTGATTTCATGGATTATTCTATATTTTTAAAAAGTACTTTTTATGGGATAGTGTAAAAAACGATGCCTGTATATTTCCTCCCAACTGTCCTTTATATTATGATTTCATGGATTATTATATATTATATACATAAATGCACTCTTTATGGTTCATTAACTAAGTTTTATATACTGCCATTTGAGAGATACAGTCTTGTCCTGGCCGAAAATGTTTAAGTCGTTAAAGAATTTAAGTCGTTAAAGAATTTAGACAAAATTAGTGCATGTTTTTTTGATAGTCAGTAAAAATGGAAATGGGGGGAAAAAGTCTCTTCTGTGAGACATTGTCCTCAAACTAAAACCTTTTTACTTTCTCGCTGTGTTGCACTGTGTTATGATGTACCAATTAGTTACATCAGATTCGTCGAATGCATATTTTGGATGAAGGTAAGAAATTGTTTGTCATATTTTTGTCGCCTAGGGCTCTGAAGGCAAGCCACCCATGCCCAGCGTGGTCCTCAGCACGCACAGCCCTGTGGCGCTAAAGATGGGCACCCAGCAAATCATTCCACGGGGCTTGGTCTCAGAAACACGTCCCAGCAAGTTGAACCAGGCTGGTCCTGAGAGGGGGCTGCTGGACCCCTCCAAACGTGCTCTCCGTGCCCGCAGCATGGTAGAGAGCGGCACCTTTTTCTCAACCAGCAAGGACGAGGAAGAGGACGTGGAGGAAGGCTCAGGGCTGTTCCGGACCACATCATACCGCCGGGCTGTGTATAGCGGCATGGACCAAGACTCCTCCTCCATGGATCTGAGGAACCACCGGCTGTCTCAACTCGTCCTCATGGGAGTAGAAGAGGTGAAGGAAGGGCAAGCCAGCCCACGGCAAATGAAGAGAAAGGTGAGCGCGACCTCGTTTTTCAATGGGTGGATAACAGAAAGGCCCGGTTCTCAGTAAAGTGGTGCAGTTACAGGTATTGAAACTGTGGCGCATCATTCAAGACGTTTCTTTGGTTTTATAGTGGAGCTATGAGGCGATGACTTGCGTTGCTCTTCTCAATGGCTTATGTATTGTTGGGTTAGGTGTTGGCTAGTTATTATGTGATAATTGTTATATAGATGCTCTGACTGCAGTAACTTGGTTAAATAGTTGACATGGATTTAAGCTGTTTTTCAGGTAAGAAACAGTTGTGGACTTCTTGAGCACTGATGTACGTCGCTCTGGATAAGAGCGTCACCTAAATGCCGTAAATGTAAATGTAAATGATTAGGAAATCCGTAGACAGTATCCATAACCAGGGTGGTGCGGGGAAACACTCAGATCAAACCAATATTACTCATTAATCACAATCAGAATCAAAGAACTTTATTGATCCCAGAGAAAATAATAAAGTCAAAATCAAACTCTCCCATTATGCGGTGGGTAAGAGAGGTGGATATAAATAGATGGATGGATGGATTACTGGTCACAATAAGTGTAGTTCATGCCAATCCATGAGCTGACCTCGTTCTTATACAGTCACACTGGAGCTTAAACCCTGTTGCATTTCCACAACAAGTCAAATTGCCAGCAGCAGTTCTGTACTATGTGGTTTACAAGTCAACTTAATGAATGTTAAGTTTAAGCACGTCCCCTGAACAATTATTTTTGTAAAAAATAGCAGGAAACGGAGAGCGTCCATTTAAAACCCATTGACTAAAGTAACCCAAAGTAGTTTTTTTGTTATTATTTCATAGGCAGCTTTTAGAACTAATGTGTACTGTACTGAGAGGTATTTGATTTAATTCAAGCTGACCTCACAGCCCTGTGCTAAATTCATGATTTCTTCATATTTTGTTTGTAAAAATGCATTGAATAGTTCTCCAGGCTTCCTGAAGGACTTTCAAAGGCTCTCATTTTCAGTCAAGTTCTTGAACCTGACCAGTTTCAGAGGACTTTTTTTGTTTATTGAATCATTCAGGCAGAACAACACACATTGAAGTCCTGCACCAGTGAAGAAACGAGTGCAGGTGATTCCAGGTGATCAGGTGGCGATCAGTACACTGGTGGTGCTGAATGCTGAGTGGTTAGGACAGCTTTATCTAGACTCCTTGTATCTTTAGACCCTTTGCAGCCTGTCGGAGTAAAACATTTGTCCCCATTTCTTTCGTGGAATTTACTCAATGTGCCAAAAAAAGGAGACAGATTGACAGGCATCAAATAGTACTTTGCACCAACAATACCAGGGGTGTCTTGAGACTTTCCTATAGTACTGGATGACAGTACGGGTGTACAGATGCAAGTTAGAGCTGACAGTTTTTATCTCTTAAAATCCTTTGTTGGATCTTGTGTAATATTGAAGAGCCCTGAATAGAGACAGTTCTCAAGGACAGGCTAAATGTGAGGCTTTTTTAAGATCTATGACCCCTCCAGGGTCACCATCTTTCACTTAAATCCGTCCGACTCTTCCATGCAAGGCAGAAAGTTAGCCTTTGGGGTCATTAAGGTCAGAGGTTGCAAACAAGTGGAAACCGACCATGGCATCTAATGTCCTTCGCTCAGAATTTAACAGGCTGGTGTGAACAGGAGCTGCTATATGAGCGACAAAGAGAAGAAGACCTTTCGGCTTTTATGTCTTTTGACCTTAGACGGAAGACGAAGTGTACTGAGAGGAAACTGTTATTAGCTTTTCTGTCATCCAAAGCCAGATGAAAAATGAACAGCTACTGTTCGATATCACACTTACAAGATTTTTTTTCACCCATTAAAAGCTTAAGAGGTTTGTTTGCTTTGTTGCAAACACTGTTACACACTGGAACCACAGACTGTCTGTTTGTCTATGAAAACGTTTAACTCTAATGCAAATAGAGTTCATACTAACAATACTAGGGATCAGTTAGCACTGTGAGGATAATTTGGAGATATCTCCCACCTCAAATGTATCATCCTGGGGCAGCTGGTAGCCTAGTGGTTAGGGCATTCGCCCTGCGATCAGAAAGTCCAGGTTCGATTCCCAGGCCGCTCG
>JBBPDE010040393.1:0-10047 GCA_037974605.1 Nannopetersius ansorgii
AGATAGAGAGGGAGAGAGAGAGAAAGAGAGAGAGCGAGAGAGAGAGAGAGAGAGAGAGAGAGAGAGAGAGAGAGATGTTATACTTTAGTATACCACAGAGCTGTCATGTGCTGGTAGTCCGTTATATAACAATATTGCACTGTGGTGCTAACAAATGTGAGGAAAGAGCAAGAAAGTTTTCCTCTTTGGCTATGGACCAGAAAAACTACGTGGTTAAGTGAAAGTGAATGCGACCTCAAGTTGCATGTCATGTCACGAGTGAATAGTGACTGTCAGGCCTTCGTTTCAGGCCGTAAATGTCACTCATTTAAAAACAAGTGAAAAAAACATATGTTCATGTGCACAGTTCTGCAAGAGCAGCAGTACATGTGTATATACACATATGGGTTAGTTGTGTCAAATGTTACAACCATGAAAATGTTACAACATGGGGTCACAGGCAAATTTTACTTGTATTACAGCATGCCTAGGTCTTGGAAGAGAAAGACTGAGCAGAAAGGGGCTCATAGGTCTCTATTGCATGTGCAGTGAATGCTATTGGCACCGCAGTCCCTCCAATGTTCCCATGCATATGGTATGCAGACCACTTTACAAGAGATTTATCAGTTTTAGTGTTTTGTCACAATCCTTATTTCATTATGTTACATTTCACCCCAGGCTGTGTTACAACTTACCCAGACTACAGAGTGACTTGTAACACTGAGACTACACCATGCATTTTCTGTTTGTGTCGTAGAGATAACAGCTACACCATTTAATAGCAGACATTTGTAATCAGTACAGATTGTAACCACACTAGCTTAAAGGAGCTCCAAGATACAGACAGAAATATAAAAAATGTTACAACCATCCCTGGTGTCCTCTACTTCTGCACTTGCAAAATCAAGCATTGGTACATGAAAGTCAATAGTTCGCACCACAACCTTCTATTCCATACTTGTACATGTATCGAATGGAAGGTTGTAGTTCGAACTACAGATTTTCTCTGAACTTTCCCTTTATGCTCTCTGAGCGTACCTGCATTCACAACATTACCCAAGAATCTCCTTTCACATCATTAACCTCTGCACTTATTTTTCAGAAGACACCTATTACTAAGGCCAAAGCTACGAGCTCGTCCTTTTTCTAGATACTAATCTTCGTTCATTATTACAGCTATTGATAGGCTGCCATAATGATAGGCTAAACACGGAGACCCATTTTCAGTATGCAGCCAGTAGCCCTCACCGTTCCAAGGATGGAGGGAAAAGACCAAGGCTGCTCCATCAGCTTCAGACTCGGACACAGACTGATAGCCTACAATCCGCAGGGGGGCAGAGGGAGCCATGGGGTGCGGCGGGCTGTTAAATGGACATTAATTTTTTTTTTGCCCAACCTGTCCCTTCAGACTGCACCTTCCCCAAAGTGCTACGTCCTGCCAAATGGCCTCGCCACACAACCCCCTCCTCCCTATCACTTGGCGCGCCCAACGATTTGTAAATTTTCAGGAGATCTTAATGAGGAGATGGTAGCAAAGCAATTTGTCAAGTGATGGACTGCCTGTCTTCTCTTCCATTACGGCTCTGGTGCAGCAGGGGGTGGGTTGAAGGCAGACTATTTTTCCCTCCAACTCTCTCTGAATGAAGCTTCAACGCTTTAGTAATGGCTTTGTGTGCCTTTTTTTAAATTAGGAATCTGTTTTGCGTGCCATTTTTAGAAATAGCGATGGTGTTGTGTGGGTTTGCATTTGCTGCAAATTGTTCAGGGAAGAAAGGAAGAGCAAAAATAGACGATAGAAATAGAGAATATACACTACTGTATCTGTGCACTGTGTGTGGGGTAGGGGGGGGGGTGGCTTGACGATGAAGCGAATGGCCATGACTGTCTTTGAGATAAAAGACAGAACGTCTTTCATCTCCTAAGGAACTTCTTTGATTAACTCTGCTGCTGGACTACAGGCAGATAACTCATATGACCCCAAGCTCCAAAGGAAAATTGGTCTGGGCCAGCAAGACCTGTAGATGCAAGGGAGTCAGGGAACAATCTGGTTGATTCTAAATATATCTTACAGTGGTTGGTGTAGAATAGTGAGTAATACAGCTGCCTTCATGCAGCAGATTGAGATTTGATTTCTGGCCCAGGCAAGCACACCACACTACACCAAAGAGAGACCTAAGGAAAGACCCCTTACCCTACAATGGCCCACATGTGTACCTTGATTAAAACTGGAGCTGGAGAAAAGCATCAGCTGAAATATTTAAGCATTAATACACATGAAGAAGTGCCATACTGTGAGAGAGAGTTATAGCTGTAGTCAAGACGACCTTTGATGAACCCAAGACCAAGTCCAAATCTGGGGCAAGTCAAGATGGAATCTAAAGAGGTTTGAGTCCAATACAATGCTGAGAGAGACAAAGTTAAAACTGGGACATAAAAAAAAGAATCAACTTCATGATTTTCTGAACTGTTTATCATTTTTTTGTGTGATGTGCAAAAGAACTTTGAAATGTATCTCCACTTTAACATGCTCTATTTGCTTTATTATGATCAAAGGCAAGTGAAGTGTATCACCACTGTAGGATCAATTACAGGAATATTTATAGTAATAATTACTTTGAGCAGAGCCATTTCACTTGATTCACTTCACTTGTCTGGGATGGAAATGATGAGCATAGATGCTCCACATACAGAGCATGCAGTGATGAGTTTTGGCAGCCATATGATTGGACACCAGGCAGCCAATGTCAATGTCTGTTCTAGATGGATTTTGAAGTAATTAAAGCAATGCACATGTTCACAACCAGCTTGCTTAATGAGTGATATTGTCAACTTCTGCAGCAGCATAGTGTGTGTGTGTGTGTGTGTGTGTGTGTGTGTGTGTGTGTGTGTGTGTGTGTGTGTGTGTGTGTGTGGCGGGGGGGCATGGGGGTTCATTTCGTTGAAGGTTTTGGGGGCTTTCTTTTTGTTGGTTGATTTTTCAGATTTTTCAGAAATGTTGTCTCATCTCACCACGTATGTGTGCACAGCTGCCGATGACTGTTAAGCACCTTAAACCTTGTACCTTGATATACAATACTAGTCAAAAGTTTGGACACACCTTCTCATTCAATGATTTCCTTCGTTTTATTATTGGCTACATTGTAGGTTAATATTAAAAACATCGTCAATTGCTCTGATCACAGCTGTGCATTTTTTCAATCAGAGTCGAGGTATCAACCTGGAATGGTGTTTAATTAACAGGGTTTTTTTGTCGAGAGTTAATTTGTGGAATTTCTTGCCTTAATATGTTTGGGACCACCAGTTGTGATGGTAGGGTTGGTACACAATTAGTAATCCTATTAGACTACAGTTCTACTCCACATTATGGCAAGAACCACTTAAGTAACGTAAAAAAAAAAAAAAACAATAAAAAAAGCAATTCCATATTCCATGTGTTCCTACATCATGTTGTTTGTTTTCAATATTTATCTACAATGTAGAAAATAATAAAAACAAAGATAAAACATTGAATGAGAAGGCGTGTCCAAAATTTTGCCTGGTAGTGTATATCTGTATGAATGTATGTAGGTAATAACATATTCTCTGTATACAGCCTGATACAGAGAACAGCAGTAAGAATAACTGCGAACTCTAACTCTTTATATTAAAATTCTATAAGCTATGAATATAGAGTCACTTTGAAAACGATAAAATGATATTTCTTCAATGATCAATGGGTATGCAACGGATCAGTGAGGTTTTTTTAAAGATATATTCAGGCTCCATGGGAAACACATGTTTTATTAATGGAACTAATCTCAGCCATGAAAAATATCTTAAACTAAGAGAAAAAGTGCCTTCTTTCCTTAAATAATGCCACTATTCACTGAAAAGAAGATGAAATTAGAGAAAACTGCAGCAGGACAGTGAATCTGATAATGTGGACCCATTTAAAAAGTATAATCACTGATTGCTACTATTGTTTATAATAGCCTACATTGTGATGTATTAGTTTCATCAAGCACTGTATTGTGAAAGTTATAGTGTGATGATTTGCTATGAGGATTTGGCAGTTGTGGGTGCAGATATAATCATTAGACATTGTTGTTATAGGACTAAATTGCTCATTTTTAGGCTATCATTGGTGTTTTATAAGGGGTCCTGGGTATATGTTGCAAGTTTAATGATCAAAAGGGAAAGAGGAAGACTAACATACACTGCTGGGCCTCACTTGCAAACCAATCTCCTAGGCTTTGGACCATCAAATGCATGTATGTGGAGATGAAACTCACCGAAGACGATGAGGCGTGTGTGTGTATCGGTGGAGCCAAGAGGATTCTGGGCCGTGCAGCGGTACATGGAGCCGTTGAGGTCTGCAGGAACTCGCTCCAAAACAAGTTCCTTCCCTTCTCTCTCTGTACTCCCGTCCAGCAGTCTACCACCTACTCGCGTCCAGGTGAAGAGAGGCTCAGGGAACACCTCGTTCTGTAGGAAAATGTGTGTATGTGTGTGTGTGTATGTGTATGTGAATGTGAAAGATGTAGGGCAAGGAGTCAGAAAAGGATAAAAGACCACGCTTCAGTCTGCAGCCAAATGTTTTTCTGCATGCTCAGATAAAAAGCGTCTTGAGTGATGAAGCCATCCCATAATATCAATAATACAAAGCTGTATTTCACCACACTTTGGTAACTTAATAGTATGAATAAATTATTTGTTTAATACTGTTTTTTTCCCCCTCTAGTTAGCTTTGACGTATTCCAGTTAGCACAGCATCTTCCCCAAACCCTTTACTGAAGTTTTACTTAAGAATTCAATCAATAATCGAGACATTTCCCTGCAGAGGAAACCAGACGGAGTCTGTTTATTGTAACTCCACGGCTTCACTGAGCCCTCCATCTCACGCACTCTCAGGTACTATTTACTATGTTCACATGCACACTTCAATAATACCCTACAGCCTGCTGTAAGACTGTTGTTGCTTGTCACACTGCTCAAGATGCTGCATATTAAACCTGAAAAACAATTCTGTGGCAGACAGATATAACAGATAATATTATGTGCTCCAAGTCGGATTACATGTTTGGGATGTTGAAGAGAGATCTATCTGTGCTTAAAGTTGCTCTGCAACCAAAAAAATAGCTTGGCATAAAGCTGCAATCACACCAAACACAAGTAAATTGGCCTGGTGAATAAAAGCCCTCTTGAATGGGAAATACAAAAAAACATGAAAAAAACTTTTCGTCTGGGTAAACTGGAGTCACAGATTTGACAGCCTGAGGCCTAGCTAGACAAAACTGAAAGGGCTTCATGACTTGACTTTGACATTAACACCAATGGCTTGGAAGACTAGTCCATTGTGTCTGTAATGGTCATCCATATTACATGGATTTAAGTCATGTTCTGTTTGGATGTACTGCTCAATTCTTTTTGTTTGACTGATCTTAGACTTTTTAAATGGTGTCATTATTAGGTTCCAGTATGAACTAATCATGGTTCTAAAAAGAACAATAACAAAGACATACGCAGCACTCGTGAACACTCTCTCGTGTACACTTAGAACTCTCCTCTGGTTCTCACACTGTCCTGAAACTGGAATGATTCCTCATATTGTAAATCACTATGGATTAAAGCATCGGCCAAATGAATGTAATGTAATGTAATCGAAGCCCCTAATGTCAGTTTATGGTTTTGTTTATAAGTTGTACGTATATGTCTAAGATAAGCGGATGAGGTTGAGATTTTGGGAAGCAGTCGCTACTTCTATGCTGAAGCATGTGGTTATAAGAGCCAGAAAGTGTTGCTTGTACTCAAGCATCACCTCAGGTGCTTCTGAGGTACAACACCTCGCTGTCCCTCCTCCTCTGACTCACACTGCCACTGTCTTCCGTATTTGTATTCTCTAAGTGACTCAAGCCAATGCAGAAATGTGGCAAATGTCAGAGTTACATAAATGCCACATGAATTCCAATATGGTTAGATGGTAAAATATCTGCCTTATATCTGATTTAGGGCCACATATGAAAGTGGGCTGCCTTTGTTTGTGTAATAATAATAATAATGGTAAATTAGTGGCACACTACTAAATATCATGCAGTCATGAAACAGCCTTTTCATAATTTCTTTGCTATTCAGTGTAGAAATTACGCTATTTGTTTAGGAGCGTAGGACTCAGGACTTGATTTGAGACTGGTTTGTTTTGAGTTGAGACTCCTCTTGAGACTTGCATGAATGGATTTAGAACTTGACTCAGAGCAAACTGTTCCCACATCTGTGGATATTTCTGACACTGGCCTGTGCAAATAATATTTGGATTTCCTCAAATAAAGCTCTTTTGCACATGCATCCTGCCTCACCTCAATCATTATAACACTGACTACATCTTAAGCTGATTTAAATGTAGTCCAGGCCAACAGGGGACACAGTGTTCAAATATAGACTGATCCGCTGCATCTCACGTGGAGTTTTTGAAAGATTTTCCATCACTTTCTGTAACAACATGCATGATGGCAGCTTTATGACGCTTAAACAAACATTAGTAAAAATGAGTCTCTTTTTGTGTAAAGCAATCAAACAAAAGCTTTGGAGCAGACCTTCTCATCAACAGCATTGCTACATAATTTTGCTTTAGAAAGCCAGTCTGCTTTAGAAAGGCAGTTTCTTTTTGAATTATTTTTTTCAATAGAATGAAAATCTAACAGAACCATCATTAACTAGTCATTGCTGCAACTCGAAAAATGTTCTACTTCAGTTCAGGTTTATAGACTCGTGCTATTGTGTGCATGTCAACATAGTTACAGAGCAAAACAGAAGGGTTTTGGTAGCAAGCAAAGGGTCCCATGAAAGGATTGGGGGGTTACTCAAAGGTCACAACAACAAGGCAGTTCACTGTGGCAAAGAATATTCATCTTTATTCTGTGCCGTTCACAAGGGAAATTTGTAAAGCATTGTCTGTATCTGGAAACCCGCTAACAAAACCCAGAAAGAAAGGTGTTTTTAAGCACATTGTGTGCGAGTGTATGTGTTCATCACTGCTCTATCCACTTTAGAAAACATCCACAATACCTTCCTTTTTTCTAACCGGCCACTTTATGAGCACCACCAATCTCTGAGATCTATCATACAGGTACAATTACAAACTGTAGTCTACCTGTTGCGTCACAATAAGTTAGATACACTCTACCCCACTCCACACTATTTCTGTTCTAATACCTAATCTTAACCTAATGACTTAATATTTTGGGAGGTGAACTTGACAAGGCAAATGCATGGGAATGTGTGTGGAGTTGGTAAGAGTATATAAGGTGCAGCCATGGTTCTAGGGTAGGGCTGCTAAGCCTAACTCCAGCACAGGGGACCCTACTGTAAAGCACAGTGGGAGATTCACCTGTTTACACATCTCTAGTGTCTGAGTAAGGGGACTTTCAAACAACACAGGCCCTCTAGGACCCGAGTGGAGAACCCTGTGCTAAGAGTTCATGTGATCAGAAGGGACTGAACACAAATTGTTAACTGATCACAAGCAAGGTGGAGCTGCAAGGTTTTTCTGATAAAGTGGCCAGCCCCTGTATAGCATGTACATCTGTTGTAGTACATCTGTGCTGTTAAGACCATAATGAAGTAAGTTGTCCTTGCTTTAGGGCCCTGACACACCATGGTTCCAGTGACAGATAATTGTGGTCGACTCTCATCTCTGCTTCTTAGTCCGACTGAGGTGAATCACAATCATTTTCTCACCATTTGGACATTTGTAAATTAGGGGAGAAATGAAAAAGAGCAAAGAAAGCAGCTGACCATCTCTAAGGCACACTGTTCATTATAACAAAAAAGGGCGTACAACTGAATCTTTTAGATGGTAAAAATGTGAGATTATTATATTTGCCCAATGTTTGATTACTGGTGATTTTTGCAGGCGACGTAAACTTAGTTCCCAAACATCATCATCTCAGGTGTTGGCATGGCAACAACCAAGCTGACAAATTTACTGAGTCCAAACAACTGCCCTTTTTTGCCCACTGCTCTGTTGTGAATGCCGCTAGCATCTCCTAAAGCAATCAAACAGGATTATCGAGGTTAAAGCTCACAAAGTTCAGCTACAGAATGTGGCTGTAAAACTAATTTGTTTTCCCAAAATGGAGAGTGAATTACCCAGCTTTACTGTTTGCTCAGTTTGTGCAGAGCAAAGAAAATCTCGCTGTACTATTTCAATTTGCTCCTTTTCAAATTTGCCAATTTGATTGTTTATGCTGAGTGCAGTGAAAGTCCACAAAATTGTCTTCACATCTGGTATGTGTACTTTTAATTGTGTCTGAATATTTTACTCTGTGTGTTTTTATTCAGAGTGTGACAGCCTTTAAGAGGACAAACACAGAAGGTAGTATCGTTTCTTTACAATTCTGATTTAACTGCGCTATTTAAATAATCCAAATATACATATTTCTTAACAAAAAATAAACTTAATGCTAGGCTAAGGGCAGTTCATTTTATTTCTGACACACTGGTCTTAGCTTGCAAGAGATATATTTAATTAACTGACATTACTGTGGTTTTACTTTACTTTTTTCCAGGCAGATCCTTCTACAGAATAATTTCCTTTCTCTGGCTATCAGTTGTGCTTGAGAGCAAATTTCACAGGAAACACTAGTTCAGCTTGGTGTGTCTGGGCCCTTTAAGCATGGGGTGCATGATGCAACATTTGGACATTTAACGGAAATTCCCTAAGCAGCCTTTATATCTTCAATTACATTCTTATAAAATATATACAGCCATAATAGACTGAAAAAGATAATTGAATGCCTGAATAAGAACAATTTGCTTGTGTTGCATTGTGAAAAGGAACTAGCCAGTATCTTCCATCTAACACAGTAGACTTGTCTGGTCTGGCCCTATGACCTTTGAAAATGGCCAATATAAGAGCTACATGTCATTGGGCTTCCACATTCACACCCTGACAACGCTGACACAAGTCTTGCTGGTGGCATTAGGTCAGATTAAAAAAAAGAAAAAGAAAAAAAAACATGTTGGAAAGGCTTGATGGAAACCTTTCTGTCACATATCCCCTTTGGTTCTTACATAGAAGAAATTAAGAGATTAAAATAAGTGAAATGAATCTCATATCCAAAAGAGTAATCAGGACATGTCACTGGGCTTCCATGAGTAGGGATGCACCAATATGGACATTCTGGGCCGATAATTATAACCAGTAAATGACAACTGACCAATCCATGAACACGCCCTTCCTCAAATGATTATAGAGACTGAAACTGGTGAAACTGTAAATTCCCAAATTTAGAGATAATTTCGTTCAGACAATATTAAACATATGCTGGCTGGAAGGACAACATATTTTACATTACATAGTGTAATCTTACACATGCATGCAAAACAAATAGCATTGCAATTTAATAATAGTATTATTCCAAATATGATCCAAATATGGTTTGATACAAAACTGTAATTATTTGATCTGTACTGCTTGTCCAATCTCACAGTTAGGGCCATAAGATCAATTCATTTCATTATGTAATAGCTACTGATGCCATTAACTGTTTATTTTTTACTTTTAAACTATAAGGTTCATGCTATTATTCAAATATGAAATGTAGGTCACTTTAATTTTACCATAACTATGGATGCACAAAGGTGTTAAGGTGGTAAAAACAGAATTTAGGTGACGGACAATAATGTCATGCAAACTTGCTAGCTTTTATCAATTTCTTGATCATTTACAACAAACAAAACTTGCTGGTTAAAGTGTTGAGATATACAAATATAAGTGACTCATCAAACCACTGAAGCAAAATCTATGCAAATAAGAGTAAGGAATGTATTCAACATACGTTAGCTAAAAACAGTATCAGGTGACTTTGGGACTCCAAACTGGCCGAACTCTGGACAACATTTTAATTTTGGTCATTATAAGCAGTTTTTGTTTTAGCAACACGCCCCCAAGGTGGTCAACAAAAAGGGAGATTTTGCTAGCAGTGATTAAATCACACATTAACTTAAACAGTAAGGGTCGGTTTCCCAGACAGGGATTAAGCCTAGTCCTAGATTAAGTAGTTCTGTGAATGGAGATTTTCCATTGAAAAG
>JBBPDE010040430.1:0-10046 GCA_037974605.1 Nannopetersius ansorgii
TTGAGGCTCAGACACAGTTTCCCAGTTTAAAAGTAGACTCAAGACGCATCTCTTTAATCTGGCATTCACGTAACTCAGGCCATAACCTCATACTCCAGTAATAGCACACTGTATTCTGAATCGCAGCTACGCTAATGCTTTCTATCTGTCCTTTATCCTTCTACCCGTCCAGAAATACACACACACAAACATCTGTTTTTCTCTTTAAAGCTGGAATTCCCCAGACATCTGTGGGGAATAGGATATGTTACAATACTCAAACCCAGACTTGGCATCTTTACGACACGTAAAAGACCCCCAATGGTCACCAGAACATTTCACGAGCCCTGACCCCCCTTCAGACAATGGACATGGTATCTTATCAATATTCCATCCCCTCATGAACCCTGCCAGATACACACACAGAGGAACTGAAGGTCCAATGAATTTTTGTGCTTATTGCATGCTTCCAAAATTTACTTGAATTTGTAAACGGGTTTCTTTGATCCTGTGTATATCCAAGCAGTAATCCTTTTTCATTTTAAATAGCAAAACCTAGATGTCATGTCTGAACAAAAATAATGTCTATAAGTTTGTTTTTCTTTAAAGTTGACTAGTCATGTTTGATTTCAAATTAATCCACAGAAAGAGATTAAAATGATCATAATGTCCGTTCTATTTAGAAACATATACATAGCAGTATAAATGTGAATAGTAGGGATATTGCTCTTTAGCAAAGTCATAACTCATCTGCCCTGCTTTCACTGAGAACAAAGGAAACAGACAGTTCACTGTGTGTAACCAGAGAAATTGAGTTTCTGAACATGTAAAGTTGGGGAATTCATAGATGTTGATTACTAAAGAAGAATGATGACAACTTGATATTCAGGCATTTTGAAGTTTGGTTTGAATAATTGTGGTTGCAATTAAGACTGTGTATGTAAACTAAACCATATTCTGTGAAAAGCTTGTGGAAAAGTATGGCATATTTGGTGTCAAAATGACCATGAGATCTCGCTGGGAGTAAAAGTACGAGTTCCAATATCAAGTTATTAATGGTATGAGAGTTATGAACTTTATTTCTGTCAATCCTAAAAGAGGGAGTCCTTCCTCCCAGCCTCAGGGCCCATGTGAGGGAGACCCCACCTTCCATGTGAGAGTAACCTGGCCTTGTCATTGGACAAGCTGTAAAAGGTGAGAGTCAGTCTCCAGTCAGAATGTAAGTCCCTTAGTTGGACAGAGAAAAAGGCCTGCCGGGTGGCGAGACTACCGCTGCGAACATTGAGGGGTTCCTTGGTGAGGGACCCGGACCGTGGGACAAGGACTATGTCCATGTGAACCAGCCTGGCCCAGGACAGTGGGGGAATGACACGGGTGGGGAACGGGGGCGTTGTCCCCGCCTCCCTTTGCCTCGCCCGCCCTTTTGATTTTGTTTTGGGGTGGGGTTTCTGTTGGGCCTGTTTTTGGGCCTTGCCACCCTGGTGTTGCAGCATTGAGGGTGGGGGGTACTGTCACGGCTCAGCCAGTGGCCGTTAGGGGCCACTGCTTTTCTGTTGTTTTTGGATCATTTATTTTGACATTCTGTTCTGTTTTCCTGCTTGTTTCCAGTTTTCACCTGTCTGTGTTTTGTTCTTTGATTACTGTCAGTATTTAAGTTCTATTTGTTTTAGTGCACGTTATCTGTCCATCGCCTCATTTCTCCTCATTTATGCCTGGTCTGAATTCTGCTTTTCCTGTTATCTTGTTCATGTGTCTAGCGGCCCTTGTGCCAGGTTTAATTTCTGTTTTGTTTTATTTATAAATAAAGTCAACCACAGCATGGATACCTGCTTGTCAGTTAGAGGTGAATATTTGTTTTTTTTGGGGTTTTTTTTAATAACCCCTCCACCACTACCCCTCTTCGGAGGACAATTTTATTTTTAATTACAAATTAAAAATATAGCATGTACTACTTAAGAAGACAGACAAAATAAAAGAAAGGGACAAAATAAAGTATAGTTATTAGGGATATTATATTCTTTTTGAATTTGGTCAAAGGTCTTGGGCAAGCCATCCTGAAATTGCTGCCCCAGGTTAGTTATTCCTCTCCCAATCCAAGCTGCAAAAGCAAAGGGTTTCTTATTAATCAAAAAGATAGGATTATTCCAGAGGGGGGTGTCTGCTGTTGGTGAGAAGTTGTGTAGTGTAGTGTTAATTGTATTGTTTTCATGGCACATAAGACTTTTAATTGATTCATCTATAGATGGTAGGTATCCAACGTTTATTTCTTGGCTTAGGCTGTTTTCCACATCTAGCCATGGTAAATCAACATAATTTTTCCAATAAAAGATGTAGATTAATTGCTGTGAAAGTAAAAGAAGAAATCTGAGGCACCAAGTCCACAATATTTTTTTTTTTTTTGCATGTGATACTATAATGAAGGGTGGGTCATTTCCAGAAGTGGTATTTTTGTAGTAATTGATTATTTTAAATAACCTTCTAGTATTCTCTGAGGAGTGCCTTCCTTTAATAAATCCAATTTGGTCTATGTGTATTAATGTAGGAATGACTGATTCAAGTCTAACTGAGAGTGCTTTACTCACAATTTTTTATGTCTGTATTAATAAGTGATATGGGTCTATAGTTATAGCAGTGAGTGTGATCTTTATTTGGTTTTCGAGTGAGTGTCATGTAGTCCATATTCATATTGTAGCATGTTATGAGGGGGGTTGGTGGGCAGAGCTTCCCAGAATGCCCCCTGGCTATCTGAGTCATTGGAAAAAGGGGTGATTCTAATTACTGCTGTTGTTATTTACCTGTTGTTCCTAATTATGAACCGTATTTAGTAATAAGGGATGATAAGTTCTACCTGTGGAGGGATGTTTTTAACCTCTTGCTGTTGTTTACCTCTTTTGCCAGTGGCTGTTCATTCTCAATTTGAGTGTGTTCTGAATAAACAGGGTTCTCCCTTGTTTATGAGTTTAAACTCTCTGGTGATTATTCCAGTTTATTCTCACAACTGTTACAATATGATGGGGTATTGTTTTATTTTGGTAAGTTTCAGTTACCACTCTTAGGAACAGTGGGGATAAAATTTGGAAGAATACCCATCTGGTCCAGGTGATTTATTCTTTGGCATAAGGTGAAGAGCCTTGGTAATTTCATTGAAGGATAGTGGGATTTACATTTACATTTACATTTACAGCATTTAGCTGACGCTCTTATCCAGAATGACGTACATCGGTGCTTAAGAATTCCACGGCTGTTTCTTACCTGAACTTACTATTTAACCAAGATACAGCAGTCAGAGCATCTATACATCTGTCCAAATAGTAACTAGCCAACGCCTAACCCAACAATTCGTAAGCCCTAGAGAAGAATGTAAGTGAAGAATTTTTTTTTTTTTTTCAAAATTTTCTAACTGAGTTTGGGTCAGTTTGTGTAAAGATGTAAGGCCTGGCTTAGGAGATGAAGAAGACCAACCCAATCCAGAACCTCACTCCAGGACTTCCACCAGGCCAATTAGGGGAGATCAGATTCACCTGAATACTAAGGGCCAGGACTTATATATAGTCAGCACTGACTATAACACAGTGTGAAGTATACGGCCTTGAGAGTTACTAAGCCTGCTATCACTATTCTTAGATTCATGTTACCGACCCCCTTCTGTTTTCTGGATTTTCCTATTTCTATATGGACTCACTTGTCGTGTTGGATTTTCTGGTTTTGATCTTTTGCTCTGGATTCTGTTTTTTCCCTTTTTGCCCTGCGGACTTTTCTGATTAATTAAACTGCTACAGTTTATTTTTACTCTGCATTGGATTCTTTCCCGTATTCATTACAAAAGAGATGTTTTTCAAAAAATTGTCTGCTTCATGAGGTAAACTATTTTGGTCTGAGGAGTAAAGGTTAGTGTAGAAGTGTCTAAATGAGTCATTCATTACAGATAGATCATATATTGGGTGGCCAACTGGATATAATATCGAGGTAATGATAGGCTTTTCAGTTTGTTGTTTTAATTTATTTGACAACAGTTTACCTGATTTATCTCCAAATTCAAAATGTTACTGTTGAAGTTAAAGTAATGTGTCTTCAGTGTTTTTATTCAGTATATTATTTAATTCGTGTTTAGTTTTCAGAAGGTCTTTCATTACTAAATCAGATGAGAGACTGAAGCCAGATGGACCAGTCTTTTCACCTCCGTTTATAGATTATATTTTTATATTTTTTTTATATATATATTTTTCCTTTTGTGAGAGGTATATGAGATTATTTTCCCTCTCACTACTACTATTTTTTTTCCCCAAAGTGTACATGCAGAAATTTCCGGAGTGTTATTGATTTCAAGAAAGGATGCCCATTCTTGTAGGAAAAAAGAAAGAAATTCTTTGTCTTTTAGTAATAAGTTATTAAAACATCATCTCGGAGGAGGAAGGGCTTGGTGTTGGGCTAACAAGGTAATACTTATAGAAGCATGATTATACCGTGGATAGGAATGATTATACCATGGATAGTTGGGTGAACAATGTTTGTACGAGTTGTTAAGCAAAAATAAATCTAGTATGATTTATGTTGGGGCGAGTAATATGTATATTCCTTAACATTGGGGTTAACGAATATCAATAAATCCAAAATCTAACATCTAACATCGAACCAGAGTGGGATGGTTTATTAGTTTGTGCTGTACTTGAGTGATATATCTGATATATCTGATTTGAGTTTGCTTAGATGATTAAGTATCTTTGTTCTTTTAGCAGGGGAGCTAATTCCTCGAACATTCCATAATGTTATTTTAACAGACAATACCATACTTTATGAATTGCAAATGCCCAAATATGTCTATTATTGTGTAATTGTAGGTGCAAGGATAGAGAGCGTGTGTCCGTGTATGAATGTGTGTGTATGTGTACCATGTTGTGTGATGGAAAGAGGTAGCTCAGTGGGTAGGATACTTGCCTCCGGACCAAGAGGTCACGAATCCTACCTTCAGCACCACCACTGTGTTCCTGAACAAGATCCTTAACCCCAAGTTGCTCCAGGGAGACTGTCCCTTGTAGGTAGGGAATGGGAGTCACTTTGGATAAAAGCTTTTGATAAATGCCGTAAATGTACCTGACTGAAGTTAAAAGAGGAGAAATACCATCCTGCTGCACTTCAGAGTAGAGATGGCAACATGAGAAGAATGAAGGATATGTTGAAACAACATCCCTAGACAAAAGGGAGGAAGTTTAAACCTCCAATTAGATAAAGACCCCCAACATACTTCTAAAGTTGTGGCATTACTGACTTAAGAACAATTAAGTGAAGGCTCTGGGCTGGCCATTATGAAGTTCTTACCTCAGTCGAATGGGACATGTTTAGCATCAGAAGTGAATACGTGTGTGAGCAATGAGGCCTGTATACCAGAACACTGGTTCTGTCAGGAGGAGCGGACAAAAATTCAAACAGCTTATTGGGAGAAACTTGTGGAAATCTAACAGAGATATTTTACCCTGCACAACACACCGATCTACATATACACAAGACACCTGTCACAGTCTGGTCTGGCGTTATGCTGAGGACTTTATGTTACTCCATGTTTATGCTCTTGTGTTACATTGTGTTAGTCTGACCAGGTCCCTGAGTCATGTGTATGCTATTCTGTGTGTAGACCATATTCAGAGCAAGAAACCTTAAGTGTCTGTGTGTAGGCCATGTTCAGAGCGAGAAACCTTAATGCCGGTATGTTGGTCTGATGTCAAGTGATAAGCCTTGTATTATGTTGGGTTTCCTTACTGGTCATGTGTTCTTGTTCTGCTTCTGTCTAGTCCCTATGTCCACTGGTGAAGTCTGTGTTCCTATGTATCCCCTCTGTTCCAGTCTAGGTCCTCTGGCTATGTTTAATCATGTTCCTGTGTTCCTGCCTGCTCTGTGTCCCTACTCTGTCTGTCCCTGTCATCCCTCCAGGTCTCAGCTCCATGATCCTCCTCAGCCTGTTCCTGCCTGTCCTACCTGTTCCGGACCCATGCCCTGTGTCTCTGCTCCTGTTTGCTTTTGTGTCTCAGTTCATGTATGCCCTGTGTCTGCATTCTTTGTTTACCTTCCATGTTCTGCCTAGTCCTCTTGTCCCTGTGTAGCCCGTGTTCCTGTCTGTCTTACATGTTCCTGTTTGGTGTCTGAGGGTATGCCCTGTATAGTCTGTCAGTCTAGCCATGTCCCTGCTCTGCTCTGTTCCTGTGTTCTCGCTGGTGATTCCATGTAGATTCACTAGGGGTCTCCCTTGTTCCTGTCTGTACCAGTGTCATCTGTCTGTCGTCAAGGTCTTGTAATTCCTGTCACTGGATGTAGGTTTCATGTTAAGTGCCTCATGTCTCCCATTGGTCCTTGTCCCCTGTAAGTATGTATTTAAGTCCGAGTCTGTGAGTGTTGTGGTATTCTGTCCATTGCTTTAGAGCCGCCTTAGAGCACCTTAAGGTCCTGGTCTGTTTTCTGTTATCACGTTGTTCTTGTTGTTCTATCACGTTGCCCACAAGCCTGTTTGAGTTTGTTTCAATAAAGTCATGCTTGAAATGGAACCTGGTTTCCCTGCCTTTAACTCCCAAGGTAGCTCTGGGATGAAGCTTAGCAGCTCCTCCTGTGACAACACCAGAATAATGTAAAATAAAAAGTAAGATCAAATACATTAATGAATAAAATAAAGTTTAAATAAAATCTACAACAACCACAATGTAAATGTAAACAGTGATATTGCACTAAGATATTGAAGTAATTGGGTGATTTAGTGCCATACAGAAGACAGCATACTATTTTGCACCTAATATTTGACACCTAGTGAGAATATTGCATAGAATTGCACATACTGTTACACATCACAGCAAAAATAATGCACATCGTCTTCCACACAATTATAGTTTTTAAACTGTAATAAATATACAGTAAAGAGCAGCAACTTATTGCACAGATCATTGTGTGGGTGTATGACTGAGGGAGGAGTTGTCTAATGGCAGTGGGAAGGAAGGATTTCCTGTGACGTTCAGTGGAGCACCCTAAGCTGGCTGAACGTACTTTTCAAGTTGTTCACCACCCTGTGGAGTGGGTTGCTCATGTGAATATAGTTCACGTTCCATATTGACCCCCCAACCCCACCCCCATAGTCAGTTAGATGCCAGTCAAGTATTAGACACCGGCCCTGCACCCAGGTATTTGTAGTCCTGAACAATCTCCACATCCACCCCAGGAGATCATGATCTTCGCAATCTACCACCGTTTCTTTTGTCTTTTGGATGCTGAGCTACAGAATATACTATAATCTTATGGTATTTAAACTTCTGACCCAGAAGGAATATGAGAAAATACATAAAAGCTGATCATTTATAACACAGGCTCTCTATTGTCATTCTGATATTTCACATATTTAAATAAAGTTGTCATTCTAACTAACCTATTACGGTGAATGTTTATAATGATTAAATGGCTGGAATTGTGAAATCTAATTTTCTCAAATTTGTGTAAATTTCTCACATCAACTATATTTGGGTTTCCTTTGTCAGCTCTTCATTTAAATATATTGCTTCTTTGTTTAATTTGTTCTCATTTACAGACTGGTGTCGTGTAATCTTGGAGAAAAGACGTGTGGACATCTGGGATCAGCTTTCAAGTTAGAAACCTCCTCCCTGAAAGAGCTGGATCTGAGTTATAATGACCTGCAGGACTCAGGAGTGGAGCTGCTCTCTCATGGTGTGACAAGTTCAGACTGTAAACTGGAGACACTCAGGTTAGAATCACAAAATATTTATACAGGCAAGCATGTATTTTCCTGACATGATAATTTCCTATTTCCAATCTTGTTTGTAATTTGGCCACATGACAGCTAAACAGTTATTTTTGCACTGCACATTTTCTTTAATACATGAAATCAGAATCAACAAATTTTAGTGCAGTGGTCAGCAATAATTAACATTCAAAGAGTCATTTGGACCCGGTTTCCACAAAAGAGAAAACACCAGGAGCCGCAAATCCGTTTTGACATCTAAAATGAAGATAACATTCATTGCATACATTTGGTTTGACTGACACTTCAGATCAATCATATTTTTCTTTACTGTAATATTTACATGTGCTTTATAATCAAAAATCAAATAATTCCATGGCATTTTCCTGGCACATCATGTCAACCAAAACCCTTGCTTAGTACCAACCAGGCAGCGAGTTATTGCTGAGACTGGTATGATGAACATGTCTGGGTTTTGTTTTATATCAAAGTATGCTTTGGCACTTGCAAAGCAACCTACCATCAAGACAGTGCTGGTTTATTTACACTGACATGAGAAACATTTCAAATATTCATTCAGAGATCCCCTACCCCCCGTTTAAGATCTGAAATGTGTATGTACAAAAACTGTGATGGCCTGTGGTGCAGGTTTGAGCTCAGTCTTTCAGAAAATAATGACCAACTTTTGAGATCAATCTTTCAATACATCATTGACATTTCACAGTTCAGATCACTGCACATCACAGAAAATTATTGCATCATACTACAAAACTTGCTAGTACAAACTAAATCAGCTACCCTTGAGGGATATACTTCTTCCACCAGATGTAGGAACGCATGTTCGGATAGACAGTACCCCCATGGTTGGAGATTCATCGTGACTCCAGTACACAGTTCCTGATGACAGTTGTTGAACAGGTTGGCATTGTGGTGCACATGCAGGATCTGGTGGTGGTTTTTATACAAGCTGAAGGGAACTCAATCAGATACTGCTATGGCGCTCCCCAGAGGAGCACTCCAAGTTTCTTTTCTTTTCCCTGCTACCTTCTTGTACTGAGTTAAGACACAATGAGCGCAGCAATTTCAGTCTTTTTGGCATGATCTTGCAGGAATTCTACCCTGAGCTAACACGCTATGCTAACCTGATGCTAGGCCAACCGATAGGGGATTCTTCTGAGATCAACAAGCCGAAGAAGGCATGGCAGACACAGAGGAGCTGACCAAAGGCTCTGGTAATTGGTTAGCAAAGGCAGGCTAACCCTCCCGGTCATCCTGTTTGCAAGTGTTCAGTCTCTGGAAAATAAAATGGACAAAATCCATGCTCGGATTCCATGCAGACGGACACTCAGGAGTGCTCCACTCTGTGTTTGAGAGGATACCCGAGGCAGCAATACCAGTCCGCAAAGGAACGGACACATCCGCCCTGAATGACCAGTGGCACTCACACATAAAGTGTTTAGAAAAATTGATTCTTACACACATCAACCATATGGTCCCTCTCCAGTTTGCTTACCGCCCCAACCGATCAGTGGATGATGCAGCAGCAATAGCCCTGGTCAGGATAACCGCCCCCCGAACTCTCAATACCACTGCCACAGTAAAAAAAGCCCACCAAAGGCTTTATTTCATCTGGCTGGTCAGGAATGTTGACCTGAACCATCGCCCTGTTACCCAGGCCTACAAAGGTCTGATAGAGAGCATCTTCACTGCAGGCATCACTGTCTGGTATGGGAACACCACACAGGCAGAGAGGATGGCTCTGCAAATCATCATAAAGACTGCAGAGAGGATCATAAGGACAAAACTTCCTTTTTGGTAAGAGGTCATTTTCAGGGACTCACAACATCCAGCTCACTCTCTGTTCAGACACAAAAACTGTACATACAACCTGAGACACAACAGGGCGGACAGCATCGTCACACACAGAACAAGGTTTTTCAACAGCTTTTTCCTGAACACTTAACAAAAACACTGAACATGCCACACTCAGACTCATGGCAAAACAAAAACACTGAGCACTTAAAATAACACTGAAGCAGTTAGATTTGTGAAACAGTTGCAATATCAGGTGCAATATTTTAAACATGCAATACTATAAGTGTGCAATACCTGCAATATTGCCGATTACTTGTATTTAAAAAAAGAATAGTGGTGGACATAGGTTATTTTTTAAAATCTAGATTAATCTTACTATAATTTTGGAATTAATCTAGATTAATCTAGATTAAAATGGCTCATTTGAATTCTGCCAAAGGCATTCAGAAGATGTGTGCTACCCAAATAATGACTAAAAGTAGAGAGAGAGAGAGAGAGAGAGAGAGAGAGAGAGAGAGAGAGA
>JBBPDE010040441.1:0-10045 GCA_037974605.1 Nannopetersius ansorgii
AAATGTTCCTAGATACTCTGATCAACTTTGTAAACTACTGTAGAAATGACAGAAATACTTCAATTACATTTATTTCCAAGGAATTGTTAGGGGTGCCAATAATTGTGGAACAGGTGATTGTATGAAAAATAATTATTTCTTCGTCAGGAGTTTTTTCCCCCCTTAAAATTCACTTGAAGTTGAAGGTTACAGTTTTCTACAATTTTCAAAAAAAAAAAGTATGCAACTTGAAACTCATGATGAGTATTGATTCATGTGAGTAAATATACAAGTGTGTGCGTACCTTTCTTCGCTGTGCAATCTGTCCTCCAGCTCCTGAATTTTACTCTCAAGCAGCGCCACTCCAGCAGCGGGTCGAGACTGACCTTCCATATCAGCTATACGAGACTTCAGCTCCTTTATCTAAAGAAAAGATGGAAGGAATTTTATTAAGGACAGTACAAATAGAGATATCAACCACTGCGGGCTTTCATGTGAAGATATCTCTCAAAATATCATATCACACAATGTTTAATCCTAAAAATGAAATAAGCACAGTGTGAGTTGTATAAACAGGCTCAGTGTTTACTTGTCTTTCCAGTGAACTCTTATCCATCTCAAGATCATGTCTGGCTGAGCGCTCTTGCTTTAGCTCAGAGCGGAGCTGGTCCACCTTAAAAGAAAACAAATTAGTTACTAATAAGTAAGGTCAGCAAACTTATTTTAAATATGCATATGTGAAAGGTTTTTTGGTTCAAGTAAAAATAATGATTTACTGTGCATTAAGGAAGTGTGTATCTTTGTACCTGTTCTCGACTGCGCGTGATGCGGTCATTCAGTAGCTCTACTCCAGTTTTTTCTTCATCCAAGTCAATCTCCAAGGACTTCACTTTGTCCTAAGACATGAATGTGCAAACTTCTATTATCGTCTTTATTGAGAATTTCCACCCAGCCATCTATACATAAAAGTTGCTATTCCTGCACCTTAATACTAACATCAACATCTGTAAATAAAGGGAAATCTTCAGTTACCAGAAAAATGTCCCCACCTTATACAATCATTGTGCAGGCATGAACACACACAACAGTCATCAATTGTCCCCACACTTTGTTTCACCTATTCAGTCCCAACTCAAACCTCTTTCCTCAATATATTCTTTATACAAAAGAAAATACTAAAAGATGTTTACTGCTGTTTGACTCTGGCAAAACCCAGCCCTTTATCCGTTAAATTAAGAGATGGCTCTGGATAATCTGAGAAAAAAAAACATATCAAGAAAATAAGAAGAATTTACACATACGCACCTCTAGAAGTCGTATCTCTCTGCTACGGTCTGTCTGGGAGGACTTCTCTGTGTCTAGCTCACTCTCCAGGTTCTTGAGACGGCTGTTCAGTAACTCCTTATCCAACTGAGCACTGTCCCTCTCCTCAGAACACACCAAAAGCTCCTTCTTCAGCCGTGAGACCTTTAACATATGCATACATACAGAGCCTATTACTCGTCTTAGCCTACCTTCAATGTGTATTATCTAAAATGAAAATTCGAAGTAATGTGTAGCATAAGCGATTCAAAGCCCAATGTATTTACCATCGGCCACTAAGACAAAACAAAAGTAAATTAGGGACCCCATACAGCAGTTAAGTCAGAGGACCAACATGAAGAAAACCAAATTCCACACCTCTTCCTGTGCTGTTTTGAGGCTGTTCTGTAATCTCTGTATCTCAGCAAGCCGGTCCTTGCTCAGCCGCTGAGTATCCTGTAATTCTCTGCGGGAGCGATCTCTATACTCATCCAGCTGAGACTGCAGCCCCAGCACCGACTGGCGAGAATCTCCCATCATCATCTCCATCTGACAGGTATACCAAAATAACTTCTACTATGAGGCTCAGTTAAATTCACCTATAGCTGCATGAGCATAAATAAAATAGTGATTAAAATACTGAATAAAATACAGAACAGAAAGTTCTGATTATACTGTAATTGTGACACACTATCAATGACTAGTCACAATAACAGTAATTGGGTGATTGCTTACAAGGCACATTTGCATATTAGTGCCTTCTACAATACCTATATAAGTTATTATCCAGCCAAATTATATAGCATATACATACAGCCATGGAAAAAAAGAGACGACATCATTTTGTAGTTTGTGGGAAAGTGTCTGTTTAAAAGGTCACTATTGTTTTATACCATGAATTAAAGCAAACAAAAATCATCTGAGTGAAACCAAATGCTCCGTGTTGCTGGCCCATACCACTTCGGTCATACGTAAAGTTTTTAGCGCTGTCCTGTCCATTATCTCCTAAGCCCCTAATTGAGGTACCACACAAAAGCACACACCTGTCATTTTCATCTTTTTGCACCATGTACTAAATGGCTTGTCTTTATCGGCCATTTCATTTAGCCAAGCTCATCTCCACTTACTCTTCACTGTTTTGTGATGTCCGACACACCTCTGCATTCCGTTAACAGAAGCGTGTCCATGCTGGCAAAAACTTTAAAGCACTCAAGTGATGCAAATCGAAGGGCCCATGTCCTGTAAAATATGGCTATTTATACAGCCAACTTTATAAATAGTAGGCTGTATAACTCGTTTAGGGCAGGTTGAATACTGCAGACTGTTGCTTATAAAGACTGATGCTCCAATCTACTTCTTGCATGCACTTAGACCAAACTTGTCAGTTTTCAACACTGAAAATAAAGCATTTTTCCCAAGATCCTGATCCAAAATACGGGAAATTTAGAGCTGCTTCCCATTCCCATTGCTCAGTTGATTGCCTAGTTTGGGCAGTTCATAGCCTAGTGGTTAGGGCATTCGCCCTGTGTTTAAGAAAGTCCAGGTTTGACTCCCAAGACCGCTAGGCACTGCTGAGGTACCCTGAGCAAGGTACCGTCCCCACACACTGCTCCCCGGGCGCTGTGTTCATAGCTGCCCCCTGCTTCACTTGGTGAATGGGTTAAATTCAAAGGAATTTGTGTGTGCTGTGGTGTGTTCATGTATGACCAGATTGTCACTTTCACTTTTTTTCACTTAACACAGACTCCCAAACTGCTGTTATTTATTTATTTTTAAGAGCATAAGCTCATGCAGCACTTGCTCATCTTCATACCTCTTTGTTCATCTTCTCCAGAGATCTGTCAAGCAGTCTCTTCTGCTCCTCTAAGTCAGACTTGCCCCGACGCAAGGTCTCCCTCTCTCTCTCTCTCTCGTCTAGCCGCCGAACGAGTTCCTCCTTCTCCTGCCCAAGCCGGGACATTCCACGCCGGGCTTCTTCCAACTGGGTCCGCAGATTTCGGTTCTCCTCCTCAAGGGCTTCTGAGCTGCTGCTGTCAGGAACACTGGACTGCAACCGTGACTGTACAAGAGAAATAAAATAAGTTTAGAGATGGCACAGTACCACTTTCTTCACAGTTCTGAAACCAACTTTCTTTTTACTACAAATACTACTAAGCTTTAAAAAGAACTGTTTTAACTGAAATGCTGAAGATGGATAGATGCCATAACAACTGTAAAACTGGTTGGTGTCCATCATGTGTGTGCTGTAATCAACTTTACTTGCTTATGTTTGTCTTTAGGTTAGTATATTTTCCAATGTGTATGTTTTACCATGCGGGACAGTCTCTCTCTAAGCCGAGTGTTGGCCTCTTGAAGTTCCAAAGAATTTACTTTGTTAGTACCAACATCCTGAACCACGACTGGTGACTGGAAAAAGAAGAGAAAACGTCAAGTGAAAAGGCAAGACAGGTTAAAAGACAGAACGGAGATGCAAGTGAAACAGATCAAACAGATCAAAAAGACACTTTATTATAACAATAATTATAATAAGATAATATATACTGATAAAAGAGGTCAGTCAGTATGACCTTTCTAAATAAGGCCATACAGCATGGAAATTTTTTACATGGATGCAATACTAACTTGTGTCTTCTCAAGTACTTTAGCAAGTTCTTCTTTATGCTTGATTGACTGGTCCTTCAGTTTTTCAATCTCAGCCTTCAGCTGCTCTTCTTTATTTTCACTAGTACTCTTCACTGTTCTGAGCGCCTCCTCCTTCTTGATGAGCTCAGCTTTCTGCTTCTCAAGTTTTAAACGTGCCTGCTCCAAATCATCACGATAACGCTGCATACAAAAAAAACACCTGCAGATACTAATTTTACACTATGACAACAATCAAAACAAAGTGTAGCATGCATGTACTATTTGGAAAAAGTCTTGCACTTTAAATGGGACTCAACATAAAAAGACACGCCCAAGTAATTAGACTATTTCTACTGGTTTATTTGTTATCATTTTTAATGAAAAGAGCAGATGTGTAGACAGCAAAAAATGGGTGCTCATAAAAAGCCCTATGGTTGCTTTGTATCATTCATCTCTGCAGTAGGTATTATACTGTTCTATAGCTTTTATTCTATTGTTTTTGCTTAACTTTGTTCACTGTCCACTTTCTGACAATGCAAATTTTCCACTTGTTGGTCTAATAAATGTTTATCTTTTGCTGACAGACCAAATCAATTATAAAATGACTAAACTGTCTAAATATCTACACGATTTGTATATAGTATTGCAGTTTTATGACTGTATGTCAGCACCAGGATGATGCTAGAAAGATGATCTGTGTGTCCTTTACCTGTAGTAAAGACTTTGAATCTGTCTCACAAAGCTGTGCCTTCATGCTGAGCAGCTTCTCCTCAAGCTCTTTCTTTTCCTGCTGTGCCTGCAGCAACCTAGACAAGCAATTATTTTAGCATTATTACACATGTGACAACACTACACCTATATTCACACTGACACGTAGAACTAAACACAAGACAGGCTGTAGCAAAGAATCACATAAGTCCGACATACAAATACCTAATCAATCACAGGTTCAAAATTAATTTTGGGTAATTTAGTAATTTACTGTTCGTTAGGCCATACAGATTTCAGCACATGTTTAACATTCACTTCCATCACATCACAAGATCTAAACAACTGACTAGCAAATAAAATAAAATGTATATGTAAATTATATTTAAATGTAAATATATATTCTTCATAGGGAAGAGACATTGCAGTCACATTTCCAGTTTAAATGTGAGCTTCAGTTTAACGTTTAGGTTAAAATCACTCCAGTTTAAAGTCACTTATCCAGTTTTCCAGTATTATTATTTGCTATTGTCCCCAGTTTACCTTATTCAGGGAAAAATGTTAAACGAGTGCCAACGCTGATATGGCCTAAATGATGGGAAGATTAGAAAGAGTATGCACTAATTAAGGCACACTCACAATAAAAACTATATATATACAATTGTATATGTTCGGTGGGGGAAATAATAATCTGGTCCCCTGCTGAATTTTTATGGAGAGAGACAGAATATCAACCAAAAATCAAGAAAGAAAATGTTACATAAAATTTATAAATTGATTTGTCATTTAGTGAAATAAGCACCCCTACAACTGAAACAGACTTCTGGCTCGCACAGAGTGGCTGTGTGTCCATGTTGCACGCAGATTACAATCAATCTATCAATTACATATACTCCTGACCTTAACTCATTGTGTGTATAAAGCACACCTGTCCACAGAATCAGTTTCTTCTATTCCAACCTTTCCACGAACATGGGAGAGACCAAGAAGCTGTTAAAGGACGTCAGGGGCAAGATAGTTGAGACCAGTCACTAAGAACACCACTGGTAACACACTACATCAAAAAGGATTGAAATCTCGCTGCTAAAGAAGGCAGCTGGTAGCCTAGTGGTTAGGGCATTCGCCCTGCGACCAGAAAGTCTGGGTTCGATTCCCAAGACCACTAGGCACTACTGAGGTACCCTGAGCAAGGTACCGTCCCCACACACTGCTCCCCGGGCGCCGTGTTTCTGGCTGCCAGAAAATGCAGAGGTTGAATTTCGTGGTGTGTGCACGTATGACAAATGGTCACCTTCACATGTACAGCTAATCTTAAGTTTGCTAGTGAAAATCTGAATGATTGGGAGAAAGTGCTGTGGTCAGATTAGACCTCTTTGGCATCAACTTGACCCACTGTGCAAGGAGGATGAGAAATGCAATTACGACCCAAAGAACACCATCCCCACAGTCAAGCATGGTGGAGGACACATTCTGCTTGAAGATGTTTTTCTTCTAAGAGTCAAGGATGACTTCACCTCACTGAGGTAACAATTGATGGGGTCATGTACCATAACATCCTGGATGAGACCCTGCTTCCCTCAGCCAGAACACTGTCATGCTCACAACCCATCTTCAGTGACCCAAAACATACTGCCAAGGTAGCAAAGGAGCGGCTAAAGAAGAAGCATATTAAGGTCCTTGAGTGGCCTAGCCAGTCTCGAGACAATCCTATAGAAAATCTGTGGAGGAGCTGAAGCTTCGAGTTGCCACAGCAGCCAAGAAACCTAAAGGATTTAGAGCAAGGACCAAATGAGTAGCCCACGGACCTGTTCTAAAAAAGAGCACAACTCACCAGTGAGCAGTGTCTAACATTTAATTTGATCCTGTTGCTATACTTCTTTAATCACATCTGCATTTATATAGATTAGAAAATGACAATATCCAAATAAAATCATTTTAAAAATGTTCATTATACAAAGTTTAGATACATTTAGGTATACTCTGTTCTAGTGTATCTGGTAGCCCTTCGTATGGCACAGTACCAGTAAAGTAGCTCTCAATTTTAAAAAGGTTGGTGATTTAGAGAGTTTCTGTAAAGACAAATGGGTCAAAATCCCCTCCTGAGATGTATGCAAACCTGGTGACCAACTACAAGAAACGTCTTACTGCTGTGCTCGCCAACAAGGGTTTCTCTACCAAGTACTAAGTCGGGTTTTGCTTGGGCATCAAATACTTATTTCACTCAGTGAAATACAAATCAATTTGCAACTTTGATTTAACATGTTTTTTTTTCTTGATTTTTGGTTGATATTCTGTTGCTCTACATAAAAATGAAACTACCTCATAAATTATAAAAAGTTTTTTGGGGTCAAATAATTATTTTCGCCTCTGTATACAGTAAGTAACTTATGAAGTCAATCAAGGGAAAACAAAGAGAAAACTCATTTGAATCAAATCTGGTTAAGGTAGTTAGTACTGATCAGGATGATTTAGAGTATTTTGATTGCTTTTTTTGGATCAAGAATACTGATTTATTATGCTTTCTGTTGAATTCTTCACATTTACATTTAGTGATTTGTGTAAAAGCCACACCACTAAATAGTAACAGAAGGGTAAGAGTTTTCATAATCCATGGCATGACTTACAAGAGACCTTTTACCCTTTACTTATTCAACTAAAATACCCACTGAAAAGTTTGTCAAGAAACAATATACAGTGTTTTCTAAAAAATTTAAGTTAACTTTATAATGTGTTAAAGCTGTTGAAAGCGTCTATATGACCAGAAATTATGCAACAATATGCATCAGTATTACAAATTAAAAAGTAAAAAAGAAAACACTCTATGTTGCATCTTTAAGATAAAAAAGGACCCTTGGTCTCTCCACAGATCCGTCTCACTTTTTAAATGCGCTGTGCTGCCCTCGCCTGGCAAACAGAAACCAGAGGTGAAGTCAAGCGTTAGACCAGCCAACAAATGGACAAATAAAGAACAAACACAGATCACGAGAAAGGTCAAAGTACAGAGAGCAGTACATATTTAAGACCATTCTAAGTTGAAAAACAAAGCTAGTCTTCCGCATTTAGTTTGTTGTTTTGTGCATTTTGCTTGTTAGCTTTCCCTGGGTACACTGTCTTTTAACCATAGGCGTAGAATACATGATTGAAGAGATCTCTCATTTGTTCTTATACATCTTACAAATATTTGAGAATGGCAACTACTAATTTAGATCTTCAGTTTAATTTTCATTTTATTTTTATACACTTTAAACAAGACTATCCTTATAAAGCATTTGTGAATGGTTTGAAGTAGTCTATTAATTTAGCTTAACAATTAGGAAATCAACATCTTAAAGATACTTAATAAGCAATAGTATTGCTGCATCTTATGCGATTACTGCTACATGTCACAAAATTGATATGGAATTTTAATATATACAATAACCCCTAACTTATGCAGATCAACAGTCATGGATTCAGTCAAATGCAGATTTGTTTTTCTGAGAACATTTCCATATAAAAATATAACTATATAAATATAGAAAGTGCATCTTGAATTGGTAAAATACCATTGTATTTAGAGGCAGAAAGTTTGAAAGTAGTCAATCTGAAAATGTTACTTATTTCTCCTTGCTGTTGTTTGGGAGCATCCCACGCTCGCTGTGCTTAGAGGCGGGAGGTTGGAAAGTAGCCAATCCGAGAGCGTTAGTAGTGCGCAGGCGCAAGCAGGACTGCTCCATGTCTTGCCTTCGTATTTTAGTGTTTTAAACATTTTTCCCCAATTTTCAACAGTTATCTCTGTTTATTTAGTATTTGTAAGCAGTGGTCAGTCTAAATGTGGGTAGAGGGAGTTATTTCAACATCTTTGTAAAAAAATTTAAAAAGGCGAATACGGGATTACCTTTACATTTTCTTTAAGGGTAATGCATTATACTTAGTTTAAAATTCTTAAACTAATGAAAGGGAACAATGAAAGGGAACATATTTGGGGGCATTTATAGGGTTTACACTTAAAAATAGACATTTTCAAGCATTTGTTTTACTAAAACACAACACGTTTTTTCACAATACTCGGGTTGCTCTCGAACCGTTACTGCTTCTTTGTATTTGGGACTGCTTATGAATGATTTTATGGTTTTATTAACTAATTTGAATTAATGACCATTGTTAAAACTATCTTGAATGCCAAGTGGACCTTGGATTGGAGTGTTGAATTGTGCTGGCCAATACATTGCAAGAGCTGTTTGAGTATGTTTACATATGATAACACCTTTGGTTAAAAGAACCACAACACCTTTGATAAACATTGGGTTGGGCATTGGCTTCACATTAATGTTCTGCCCTCATCCAGACGTTCTGCAAGAAATTCTTGACTTACAGCAGCACTCAAACTCGCAAGCCCTTCTATTTGAAGGATGGTCCCTATAGGTACATATAAATGTATCCAACTATTGTTTAGGAATTATCCCATATAAACGAAAACAAGAATGCAAAACCTGTCTACATAAGAGCTTCAACTGTTCACAACATCAGTCCAAGCTGAAGTGCAAAAGGGTGAGCATGTTCATGTTTTCTGAGCTCAGCCTTAAATGATGAGGTGAGAGAATATAGCCACTACAGCTGAACACTCTCTCAGAGGGGATGCTAGTAGCTGTAGGTTAGTTGCGTTAGCATTTTTAGGGTATCCTAAATATACAGTAGTCCCGGTAGTGGTCGTCTCTTGTTCTCTTGCTCTTGCTTCTGCCATGATCCGCGAGTGTATTGTTTTTGTCTGTGTGGGTTGCGCTATAGTTTTTGTCCATGTGGGTCCTGCTATATGTTTTTAGTTCAGGTGGATTGTTTTTGCCAGTGTTAGGGAAGTCTTAAGCGTGGTTAATCCCTGTTTAACCGGCTAATCCCTGCAACACTAATTATTACATTGATTCAGTTTGACTTTTAATGTTTTATTCATAATATCCATCTACTGTAGTGCACATTTTTGTGTTTTGCTTGTGTGCATTGACTCTAATGGACCTTTAGATCTATTCATAAATACTTCCCACTGTTTTACATTATGTACAGTTGTAGGGCAAAATTGTGGCTCACTCTTGTCTGACTGAGGACATTTCCTCCTTCCAGTAGTCACTCTGTTCCCTGTAGCTTTCCAGCTCATCTTCCAGGGCGAGAATGGAGGTGTTCACCTTCTCTCGCTCTTCCTCAATTTCCTGCTGAGACTAGGATAAACAAAAACAGGGTATTAGGATATCATGTGCTTACTTCTGCAGATGCAATGCAATATGATTATTTTGGTAGGGTCTCAGGGTCTCAAGATAATACCTATTAGAGGTCGACCGATGTATCGGTTTTGCCGATTAATCGGCACCGATAGTTGATTCCCGGATCTATCGGTTATCGGCAAAAATCCACGCCGATAGTTTTTCCGGGTTGCGTCAGAGCTGAAGCGGCTGAGAACGGTCTG
>JBBPDE010040467.1:0-10044 GCA_037974605.1 Nannopetersius ansorgii
CTTTATTAAACACACACCAGGATTTCTTAGTTAGCCAGATTGCTTCGGTTGAAGTCCAACAGGAGAATAATGGAGGACAAAAAGGATCCTCCTTTAAAATAATATGCTGTCAAAAATTGTTCAGAGACCAAATTTTGCTTCCTTACTTTAGAGCTGGGAGGCAGAGACTGCACAATAGAAGTCAATGGTTTCCCAAATCTCTTAAATTCATCCCCAAAGTATCTCATCCAGCTCTGCACATTTGTCAGATCTGTACATGTGGTTTAGTTCATGGTACTACTTACGGTCAGACATAATTATAAACTAAACCTCTCCATATAGTTAAAAGCTTTAGGCCTTTTTAGACATCAAGGAACCTTAAGAAATCCACTTTGTGGTCAAAGTCCTTTACATTTTTAAACAACACCTTACTTAAAATCCCAATCTGGAATCAATCAAGACAGTTTGAACGAGAGCTTATCAACAGCTATTGAGTCGTTTTCCCAAACTGTGTTTACTTGACTGGAGCCATAGGTCATTCAAAAGCAATTAAAAGCAATTAAAACACGTATCCAGAAAAGCGTAAACACAGGTTGTGTGGTTCACACCACACCTCCAGCACATGGCTGCAGTATGAGAATAGGAGGGTGGAGGGTTAAATTACACAACTTTTAAGAGGCATGAAAAGTTCTGAAAAAGAAAAATCCAAGCATTAGAGAATAAAAGGTTTTATTCAAACTCCGCCCCTTTCTTCTTTCATAAAGATTGTTGAACACAAACTGCTATACAGACATGAACCAAAAACAATTCAACTCAAGTGGGCTGCTGATTCACATAAAAAGGAAACAATAATAACAGTAATAATTAAGAATAATAAGAATAATACATGCTTACATTTACATAATTTCAAAGAAAATAGTGTTACTTTCTCATTAAGCTTGATTGACGGCAGACAGCAGCCTCCTAGACTGTGGACGTACAATTGAGACATTTTAGACCAATCAAACAGAGGCTCAACTCAGTAAACAAATAAACAAACAAACAAACAAAACAAAAACAAGACGAAGCAGGTCAGTACTTAATCTAAAGCTGGTTTCAGATATGCATCGGTAACTATCCAGAAAAAAAACATCTGGAACGCAGTTTAACCGTCCATGAATGTGTGTGTGTGTGTGCGCGCGTGTGTGTGTGTGTGTGAGAGTGAGAATCTGTCCTTTTGTCATCCTGAGGTCATGCCTACTTCTGCCTCCTACATCTGGGGTCACTTTATGAAGTCATGAATGGATGTATTGGGGGGGGTTGATTCCATCAGTAAAGGGTAAAAGGCATCAGAATTTGGACCATGGTGTTCACTAAACATCTACATTTTGCGACATTTGATCAACATTTTGTCACATCGAAGCTTTGAAAAGGCTGTTACACACCGAAGACAACGAGACAAACTGGACTTTTTTGCATCAAAGCTACGCGGCGTGGGCTACTTTCCATTTTGGAAAAGTTAACGAATACAAAGTTAATCACTGCATTAAAGAGCTGAAAAGGGCTTTGTTGTGACAAACTGATCTTCCTCCCGTCAGTTAATACGAATAATCGGACGAATAAATCTTGCTCGGTTTGTAAAGGCCTTGACTTTCAGACCCTTTTCAGACCATTTGATGAATGCACCAGTAGAAACAGTCCCAGACGGCCTGGAATAAAATCTTTTTATATTTCATTTACATTGCCAAGAATATTTCTACCTCCTATTACAGAGTTCATATCTTCGAGATCTGAGGCTTTCTCATAAACGTGGATTTCTATCCATCTATGATGGCTTTCTTTTTTGAAAGAAAATACTGCAGTCGAAGCCAAAGTCATTACTGAAACTGTTGGGATGTCTAAGCTAACCAACACAAACACTAACTAGGAGCTTTTTTTTTTAAAGTGCATTTCAAAATACCATGTCAATTTACACACCTTTCACAGAACACAGGCTTTTACCCCCTAAACGTGGAATTACAGGCTCTTACAAACCACAAAGTTGCAAATAGACCATAATGAACATGGGCTAGTTCTGCTAAGCATCAAACAGAGAAAAATATACAGTTAACAGAGTTGGGGTAGAAAGTCATACATTACTTTCTCCTCTAACGAGAAACTGACTTAAGAATTGTGTTCCTCGTATTAGTGATATGTCTCAAAAAGATCATTTATGTTAGTATCTTGGCATTGTCTCTCTGTATTGGCTGGCTGCACAATTTCCATCGTGAATTTGACCATAAAACTAAAAGATTATGCCGATGCATAATCATTCCAGCATGAAATTCTCTGCATTTGAATTATAAAGTTTTGAGGCGTTTGATTTTCTTTGAACTTTCTAGCAGGTACGACTGTGGAAGAGGTTTAGAGTGTAGCAACGAATGGTGAGATTACTTTTTCAAGCAGATAATCGGTAAAGTAATCCCAATAAAGTGTCCAAGTATCGATCCCAACGCTGTCATTCATTATTGCAATACTGATGTTTAGCGCTGCGATATACAAAGAAGCCTTCCAACTATAAGGTTGTGAGCATCAGAGCGTTTCCGGGAGGCGATTTATTGAATTAAATCTTTGATGGAATCCAACTGAAGTCAATTATTTTGTAAATGCATCTCTACATTTTTTTTATTGTGATTGCGGCCAATGCCACATGTTCTTATAGGTGAGGTCTGATTTACAGTCTGTTCTTTTGAACTGCCACCAACTAAACACAGTTGGAGGAGACCACTGCCATCATTCTGATATCAGCGAACAATCATTCACGCTCTTTAGCATTGCAGTGAGTCAGAGAGTGAGGACATGTTCCCTTAGACCCTGTTCATGCCTGGCATCAACATGCGTTATGATCTGACCAGAACTCCAAGTACATCAGATCAAACCTAGCTTTGGAATGTGTCTCCACGCGTGTGGACCGCTCATGATCGGATGTCTATCCATGAATAAACGAACGTCAAATTTTATTTGCAAATGTGTTGTTATTACTGGGCGGGAGGCAGAGACCCACACCCGTGCTTGGTCTGCCACACATTAAAAGAATAAAAAGAAATGAATACACAAAAATGTATACACATTTCTGCTAACACGGAAGACACTGGTTGAGTAGGCGGTCCTTCGTATTCATGTGCACACAAATTAAAGAATGTGGCCCAGACCGCCTCCGAGTCTTGGGTGTGTTCACACCTGCACCAGAGATGGCCATCTGTGACCGGATAATCCAAGACACATGTTAATGTCAAGTGTGAACGAGGTCTTGGTCTCCAAGCCATATGTGATTTTAATATACTGCAAGTTGTATTCTGTCACAATACTAGTATTCAGGCCAGTCAGCATCAGACTCAACACTAAAAACAAATACAAAAAAAGACCTCCAAATCCTTGTGGTCCACTACTGGCAACTTTTACTGGAAAATTTTTTGCATTGTTTAGGACAAAAGCCTTAGGAGAAACAGTCATGCTATTGTGCCATGGCTGCAGTAATTGTGATGGTTTCATTTGAAAATCAATGTTGATGCCACTAGCAACTCCTGATGGGATTAGGGATTCCTGCCAGGAGCCTCTCAAGCTTGTGCATCCATTTTTGGCTACGACTGGGAGGACCACTGGTGTCCATTTATTTTGGCATCTAGAAGCACACATCAGCTAAACGGAGAGACTAATGGACCACGCAAGCGTCGTCAATTTTCGTAACAAAAACAAACCCTTGGCATGTTTGTGCGTGAAGACCACTCCACAATCACAGATCTGTTTACAGCGAAAATGTAATACATTCCTTTTGCTCGTGAATGTTTAGGCTTTTCGAGAGGCTCATTTTCTCAAACGAGGCCTCACTGTGGGCCCAAATACTGAGGGTTAGGAGTCTGTTTCCCAAAACACAAGTGTAAACAAATTATTTTGAGCTTTTAATGGGATTCTTTATGCCTTGGACTGTGGGCTCTGGAATCTTTGGGGGGCCGCCACATTTTGGAAAAATATATCACAACTATTCTAATATTTCTCTGCTTGTGGTGCTAAAGCAACACTCCAGAACGTTTTTAACTACATCTGTAGCATATAATCACTTACACAGAATCTACATGCACTCCAAGAAAATAGCTAATATTGTGTCAAATCATGAATGGCCTTAAATTTCTTAATTTCAAAGCGAATATCACCCTTTGGGCCTGCTAAGACCAGACACATCTTTTAAATTATTACTAAGCATTTCGATGACAGTGGAGTTATAGGGATGTATATATAAAAATATATTTTCTATAGGACACAAGCATTGCACACCATAATAAAAACACGCCACAGGCTTCTCTTTGCAAGACATTAGATCTTTTGGGCTAGTAAACATTTCTGACAGACTCAAAGGCTGTAAGTAAAGTATGTCTAAAGACTGCAAAGCGCTTCCGTTAGAGCTTGACTAATTCATTATGCAGCTGATATTAAAGGGACACTCTGGCCTAAATGAAGAAAGTAACCACGTTGGATTCAACGATGGTGCTGCAAGAGCCTCTAGAGTGAGATTTTCTGGTGAAAAGCCTAGAAAGAACCTATTCAGATCATTAATCCGGGTGTAGTTTTGGTAGCAGACTGTTTTGAAGTGCTTTTTTTTTTAGCTGGTGAGCAAATCATCTTCACAATGCAACAAACAACTAAACGACAGAAGGACGTCAAGCTAAAAGCTGAAATTAGGAAGCTAGCTGGTGATCCAGATACCTCAGTTTAGTTTTTTTATGGCTGAAAAGGCACAATAATGCCTCTTTTGTCTATTTTGTGCTTTGGGATTTTGAGTTACCGCTAGTTTGGTTGTTTTTAAAGCCTTTCGCTCAGTAGCTACGCTAGCAGTCAGGACTGGCTTATACTAAAGGGTTTCCTAAATGCTGTATGAGTTTTTTTTTTAATAATGCAGATTAGGTTTTGAAGTGAAAGAACATTAATAAATGAAAATGATTAAAACAATGAATTCTGCAAAACTAACCGAGGGATATAATCCACATAATGTATACAGTATTAAAGTTTTAGGTCAGAATGTCCCTTTTCTTGTTCTGTTTTGGACAAAACATGCGGTTGGCCTCTAGGGGGCGATAACAACTCTTACTGTGAATACAGGCATTTCCAGACCATTGTGTGAAGATTTTCTGTCAGTAAAACATTTCTTGACTATCTACTGGAGTAGTGTTAGACCATATACAGTTATATAGATTGATAACATCCAGTAACCCGTAATACCTCCTAAAACCCAGCCACAAAATCGGCTCAGGACAGATGGACCCCGTTTACACCTGGTCATTTCATGCAGTCTGAGTATCAGGAAGCTCAAGATTATTCACAATTTAATGCAATTTAAACAATTTGCAAGCAAATTTAACCAGATTCCATGAAACTGCAATCGCTGCTCTTTCCTGACTAACAACTGATATTGTAAGAAAATGAACATCACACTGTCATTTATGAGACAGGAACCATGTTTCTAATAGAAAAGGTAAGGCAAGGAACAGCACAGGTAATTAGTTATGAGCTTAACTGCATACTGAACATCCTACAGCCAGAGAAACACATTTGGTGACAAAAGCATAAATGCGTGGTTCAAATCTCATCACATTGTAGGCCAGATACTAAACGACCAGATGTAAATGCAGGTCACACACTCACACTTGAAAGAGCTCTATTAGAAACATTCAGTCTTACATTTCATTCTTCACTACTTCTCTGTGTCTCTCTGCCCCTCTCTCTCTCTGAACCTCCACCAATCGCTCCCTTCGGCTCTGACCAAGACAAATAAGTAGGTCTATAACAAGAAAGGGTGAAAAAGTCATGAAACACTCGGCTCATTTTAAATGCTACTAAAAAGCTCAAGCTCTTCCGCTGTGATTAAGTTTTGGTTTTAAAGGATCAAGTAAGGCGGAGCTGACTGTTCACATACATTGTAGCATATCTGACAGTTTCTCTGCATGATTAAGACCAAGACAACAATTCCCTAGACATTCAGCCACCCAAAGAGCATGTGCGGGCGGGAGTAGGACTGATGAATGTTAAAGGAAATGTGTGATTTACGCTGTTTATGAAAATGACTGTCATTCAAAACCAGGTATGGGGACACGTGGTACAATCTGTCGGGAAAAAGGCACTGGAAAAGCTCTAAAATTGACGTTAGATGCTCCAGCATTCAGAAAAATACAAATCTAAAAAACTTCCAATATTTGGATATTTGTTGGTTTTTTTTTTTGGAAAATAAATCTGAGAAAGTGTTTAGAAAAAACTTTTACTACGATTAATAAGGTTATTACAAAAAAAATAAGACCAAAAAAAAAAGGTTTTGTCACTAAAGGTTCAGGTTGTTTGACATAGTTTGGCGGTTCATTAACCCTTAAATTAAATGTTCAGCTAAATTTGTGCTTGAATATTCAGACTTGCTGCTGCATAACAACCTCCAGCCTGAATATCAAGCCTAACACACACTTGGCAGCAGGACGTGTTGGTAGTTGGTATCTTGGCGCTACGGTATAGAGCAGCAAATCATATCCGGTCGTCAGAAGCTGTGCTCTACGTACATCGTCTCTGAGGGACGCTGAAATGCTTCGAAAAGAACGTTCACCAAAAGGAAAAAGGAATATACGCGTCACAGTGCTCAGCCAGTCGTATAGGGGTTGATGGGATACGTAGTCTCTCTCCCTTTCTCAGAGTCTCACAGAGCTCCAACCTGGCCAGGTCAGTGGGACTCCAACTTGCTGTACGCCACCCGAGTCCCCCGCAGCGAGCGCCATGGCAAAGGCAGTTGTACCGGCAGCTGGTAGTTGCGAGGAACGATGCCCTGAACGTTCTGCTCAAAGTATCTGAAGAGGCAAAACCACCAGACCCGAGAAAATGGGTTCCCTTGGTTACTCTGCTTAAGACACTGCAAAACACAGAAAGCAGCAATGAGACATAAAATAAAACCTGCACAAACGCAAGGGCAAGTACAGAGCTGGAATTTCTTAACATTAATTAAAGGCCATGTGAAAGTCTTCCAGGTTGTGTATTAAATGATAACTTCAGCATATCTATTCTAACTGGACTGTCAATTACAATTTTGATACATTTGAAAACCACAGGCTCTGAGAAGTCATCTGGCAGTTCCTATTGTTTGTGGTAATCGATCATGTGCTACAGATTCAGAAAAAAACAAAGGAACATTCCATTAATCCTTTAACCTTTCATCACCTTCTCCAATCCACTGCTTGATCCGCTCCCTGATCGGTCTTAATGTCTAGATGTAATCAATCAGCCAAGACAAGCTTGGAGTCTAAATTCTGCTACTTTAGTTAAGAACTGGATCAAAGAGACTAACACCACAAAGCAATGGCCACACAAATCCGTTCTGTAAATACATCCTCAAAACAGAGTTAACATTAGGGCTGCACAATATATCGCAAATTTAGCGTCATCACGATACCAACATGCGCAATATCCATATCGCCAAAGACTGACTGAACTGCAGTAAATGGTGTTTTTCCAAAACTCTTCACTCAGAGCCACAGAGAAGAGGACAAAACAATCACTGGGCAGTTTCTTCATCTTCTGTGCTGCTGTTAGAGATTTTTCTGGCTAAGAACTTACTCTAATTTAAATTATTTTTTACAATATTTTCAGCATTGTACAAACAATGTTCAACGGTTCAAATGTTTTATGGGAGGCATTGAATGCCCTGTTTAAATAAATTCTTTAAAAAGAAAACATGTTGGAATGGAATTATTGCATTTAATTTTTTTTCTGCATAGACTAGTCAGCATCTGGAGTCGAAATCCAGCAAATCCAAAGCAGAAAAACATTAACACTAATAAGGCTAAGTTTTTACTCATTTATTGCATGTGATATCGTCATCGCAACACTCAACAACATTATCGCCTATCACATATTCTCCTAATATCGTGCAGCCCGAGTTAACATCCCGAAAACGTTTTCTGAAGAGTGAGACAGGCATGTCTGTGTGGTTTAGGTCACAGTATGCCTTAATAAAGCCTCGCTGTGTAGACGAACAGTCGCTGTCTTCACAAAACACCTCGAGTAGAAACACTGATCTACACATTTGTGTGACAATTACCATCATGAATACAGAGGAATCTGATCTGAGATCAGATCACCATACAAGCGTTTTTGAATACCAGCCCTTGTGTTGGGGTGGTAGTGGCCTAGTGGGTAAAATACTTGCCTGTGAACCTGATGACCGCAAAGTTGCATGTTCAAACCCCCACTTTAAGTCAGACAGTGTCCTAAACCAAACGGAAAAGTCTGGGACAACTTAATAGAGGTAGCTTTGATGATCTATTTCTACAGAAAACGTGTGTAAAGTAATATTGGATCATTTTCCTCACTAAATAAATGACCAAGCGAAATACTCTTGATTTACTTTCTGATGATGTTTCAGGTCATATTTATGCAGAAATGTAGAAAATTCTAAAGGGTTCACACACTTTAAAGCACCAGTGTACATTAGCCTCAAAATAATAACAATAAAATTAATAATAAATTAATTTTAAATTAGCAGATTAACTGATCAATTTGAGGTGCGTGGAAAATTGTGTAAATGAGATTTTTCACCAAAGTATTCTATTATACAGAGTCTAAAGCGATTCTAAACTCTGCAGATGTTATTTTGATGTTACTCTCATACTTCTAATATTACATATGTTTAAAAAAATGAGTGAGGTGTTTTCATGCTATTGGTTCTTGGTTTCCTCAGTGTTATGTAGTGAAATACTATTGGATTTGCCTTCTTTTGGTGCTGAGCAGTGATTGGTCAACATTTTATATAAAAAAAAAAAAAAAGAAAACCCTACATTTCAGTCGACTAAGACCAAATGCATCGTTCATGTTAAGTAAGCCCATAATCACCTGCTGATTGGCCATTGTGTGGTACCACCAGAAGAGGCGTGTAGTGATGAAGTAAGCGACGACCACGTCCACTGTGTAGTGATCGTGAGCCAGCAGGATACAGAAAATCCCGACTCCACTTAAACACAGACATATCAAGTGATACCACCAAAACCTCCGTGGAGAATCTGTGGACATGCACAATTTACACACCGTTACTTCACAAATGGGCACAAAACACATTTATGTATTGGAACACAAAGAGATCATTGCCACTAGATGGCAGTATTGGCTATAATTCAGTCCTATTTAGTGAACAGCCAGAAAGAGAAAGGAAGAGATTTTTTTTGAGGGCTATTTCTGTTGTTAAACCTTCATCCACTAACTGAATAGCTCTCAAACAATACAGACAGACAGATACATACACAGATAGACAAACAGATATACAGACAGACAGACAAACAGTACAGAAATACACTCACACTCTTTAATAAAAAGGTAAGTTAATGTTAGCATCACGGTGTGTCCGCTGTAAAGATAATCCCCGCACATGGTGTGGGATCCAGTAATCGACAATCCACCACCCGAGAGCATCTTCATAATGCGCCTCAGCTGAGCCTCATAGTCCCCAAAAAGCTGCAACACACACACACACACAAAATATAAACAGACAAACACAGATACATGTGAAACTTAATGCGAAAGAAATTCTGAGTATATTTGGCTGTATGAGTACACGTGAGGGGTAAGAGGGGCATTTGCCGAATGCCCTTATCCAGTCATTAGTTACAGGGACAGTCCCCCCTGAAGACACGGAGGGTTAAGTGTCTGGTATCAAGGACACAGTGGTAGAAAATGTGGGGTTCGAACATGTGACTCTGTGGTAATTTGGTTCACAGGCAAGTGTTTTACTCACTAGGCTACATACTAAAGCCCGAATTAATTAAGGTCTTAAATGTGGCATCGACAGAAACATCTGAAAAAAATGATATGCATATATGATGCCTCCAACTCAATGTAAACTCACATACAATATATTTTATGAGTTTACAAATGTACATAGTTATATTTGTAACTTTATTATATTTACATAACATTATATATGTGACAGACTGTCTGAGCCCAACACAAATGGAAACTCGATATAATTTCCTGTATATATATTAGTGGTGGGCCGTTATCGGGGTTAACGTGCTGCGTTAACGTGAGACT
>JBBPDE010040477.1:0-10044 GCA_037974605.1 Nannopetersius ansorgii
AGAAAGCCGGTTATGCTACATAACCGGGTAAGTTCAAGAGTAAGTTAGTGCAGAACTTACCCGGTTATGTAGCATAACCTGCTTTCTGGAATACCCCCTTTTTGAAGACAAGCGGCAACATCATTTACTACCAGAAGGGGGCGATATAATCATAGGTAACATTATATTCCACTGTTACATTAAAATGAACGTTAGAATTTTTTTTTTTTCTCTACAAAGCAAAATATTACTTTAGAGCAAATGCATCCTTTATCTCGGGACAATAAAATTGCCACAGACTCCACTGCGCACTTTTTAAAAATCCCCATCAGAAAGGGATTTTTACAGTCCGCACTTTCTCCTCTTCAGATCAGTTTTTTTAAGGTATTGGTCGGGAAATGACGATTCAAGTCGTCTTTGAGGTGATATGCTATCTTTGCAGTTTGACCACTAACCTGTGATTTTGCTCTGTGATTTGCTGAATGTTCTGTTTTCCTCAAGCTTTCATTTTTTACCACTCATTTTTATCTCCGCCTGTACAGATCATGTTTGGTGGTGCTGCACTGCATCCTGCGTGTGCACGGATGAGCAGGATGACACGCCCAGGCAGGTACCAGAGGAAAAAGCTGCCGTCAGCATTACCGAACACGTAAACAGGAAAAAACACGCGCCATCAAATGAAGTGTTTCAGGTAAAAACTAGATTAGACATTTTTACTCAATGTTCTAGTTTGATGTGTGGTTTGCCTTGGACTAAAATCAGAGGTTTCTGATCAGGTTTGGAATGGTTTGAAGTTCAAAATTTCTGTGTTTCTGAGTGGAACTGCCAGCATGAAAGATTCTCTGTGGTTATATATTTTTTCTTCACTGTTTAACAATTGCATTTTCTTAATTAGTTATTAAGTTAGAGAATTTGTTTCAAATGTATTTTATCGCTTTTCAAAATACTTTCAAACAGTTCACTTAAACGGAATGATATAGGTAATATAATTTTGAGTCATTTGATGCCATTTGATGTTATTTTTTGGTGAAATGATTTATTGTCTACTTTGTATTTTTGCATACTCTGCTGCTAGAATGCAGTATGTCATGATACTATATAAATTCAAACCGGTGCTGTTACTGCTCCTATCCGCTGCGTGCTGTGTTGTCTTGTCCTGAAATTTATCGTCCAGTTGTTGTTCTCATTTATGGAGTGACAGATTCAGATTCCGCGACACGTCTTCCAGTTTGAGGGGTTGCAGTTACCAGACCAAGCCTTGATGCAGCTGCTCTCTATGTATGCTCTCTGTAGTCTATCTATAGAATGTTTGAGGATGGGGGGTGGCATCTTAGTTTCTGCATGAAGCAAAGACCCAACTAGACCTTCTTTGAAATGGAGCTGCTGCCGAGAATGTGAGATTAATCACGATATGAAGACCCTACACAGCCTCCACAGAGGACTCAGCAGAGTGATCTGCAGATTTGACACACAGTCATGGTTCAGCAGGACGGACAATAGACGACTCGACATACAGTCCAGGGGCAGGAGATGCCGCTCCTGATCCTGACTGAGGTTTCCTAGTCAGGAACACCAGGATCCAGCCGCAGAGGGGTGTCTTCAGGTCCTGCAGTGACCATTTTTGTCATACATGAACACGCCATAGCACACAGTGTAAACAGCAGGAGATTCTTTTATGCATTTTGCACATTTAACCTTCAAGCAGCGGGCAGCCAGGAACACAATACCCGGGGAGCAGTGTGTGGGGATGGTACCTTACTTAAAGGGTACCTCAGAAGTTCCACTAGCAGTGGTGGGATTTGAACCCACAACCTTCTGATTGCAGCCACTAGCTGTCACCGCCACCACCAGATGGTGCTGAATGCTGAACTGAGGTATAAAGAGCATTCTGACATAACTGTAGTTTGTCTTTAGGTGGGTGAGGGGCAGGTGAAGGGTGGTGTTGGTGGTGACCATCTGTTGAACGACTGGGACAAGACACAATCTGCAGAGGGGCACAGATGGGTTTATGCGCCTCATGGCAAAACACTTGAAGCACCTCATGTTCATGAGTGTGAGTGGTTTGGGACAGTAGCCACTGGGGCAGGACTCAAAAGACTTCTTGGATGATCACAAGGATGATGGTGTCGGTTTTAGTTCTGCTGCTCCACAGCCCAATGCTGGTGGGCTCAATACTTTATTCGATCAAATTTTTAAATCAAAAGTAGTACATACAGTAATTTAGTACAACACAGTAATTTACAATTACACTACAGGATTACACTGTACAAAATCTAAAATTTTTCAAAACACCCACTGGCGACCCCCATACCAATCCCTGTCCCGCATCTCTCCCCTTCCCAGAACATAAAACAGGTAAACACAATACCGATATGTGACTAACAGTAGCCAATGACATCAATGACAAAGGTTTTTTGACGGAGCCACTGATCTCTCCAGAGTAAATATATCTAGAACAAATAGCCCATTTTTGCCAATCCAAAGTGTGAGGCAGCACCTTGGACCAGCCCACAATATGCACTTCTGCTGAACAGAAAATTCTGGGGTAGAGTGATCATTAAGAAAGAGTAAAATGGGTGAGAGTGGATTATCAACCTGAATTAGCATTTCACAGATGGCGGTAGAGACTTGTCCCCAGAAAGCAAATGCACCGGGACACTTCCTCATACATGTATGAACAATCCTACCATATGGAGTCTGCATAAGTCACAATTAGGGGATGTGACAATTTCCGTAGCCTGAAGCTGGCTGGCGGGCTCTATACTGACACCTGGCACCGAGCATGTCGAGTTCAGACTGTGTGCCATATGGATATTTTTTGTCATATATGGGCCAGTTTCTCAGATTCCGATTAAAGCTACTCCACACTACACTAAAAAGAATTTCAGTTCCACAGAAATATATGAATCCAAATCTGAGAAACTGGCCGACAATATTGATTTTCAGACACTAGAGGGAGTTCAAAAGTTACAGTTTACTCTCCACTGTTTTACGTCTTATTATAGACATTCAATAGTGTTAAATAAACAGAAGTAGGTGTGAAGGACTTGGTACATCGAAGCCTTAGTTTTAAAGTAGCGCCAGTGATGAACGCGTTCTGCATGCGTATGAACGAGAAGTTGTAATTAATTATTGTTAATATAGCATATATAAATCTACTGTACATAAAAATGATTATTTATTATATTCTAGTCTTACATGCATACACAGGAAATTACCTTACAATCACGAAATCTTCATGATTCAGTGTCTTTCACTCAAAATAGTGCCTGATAGCATTCAAACACACATCAAATGATTCGTCAAAGCAGAACAGGTCCCACGCAGGCTTTATCTAATTCTGCGATCTCTGCACTGTCGCTCTCCGTATGACAGGTGTCAAGAAAACAAACTAGTCTCTGATCAGGGCATTGATAAGCACATGGGTGGGGGATTTTGTGTCTGCGTGGTGCAGGGCCTTTCGAATAAATGAATAATTTCCTGTCAGAGTCAGTTTTTACTGCTTTGGGCCAAGAATCTTAGCTGTTGACTCACTTCATCACCAATTAGCCATAACTGTTGTTACCTCAAATAACTGCAGTGCACACAGTTAGTTTCCTCACTCTTTCTCATAAGCATCGGAACTAACGGTGTTAGTTTCTGTTCGCAAATAATGCATTCAGAAGCTTTAAAGTGCTACGATACCGAATTAATCAAATGTATTCGGATTCCCACTAAACCCACCCGTGTGTAAACAGCGGTATATTTGTTTGCTTCTTTAGCTTTGCGCTGGATTAGAATGAAAGTATCATTTACAGAGGCTTCTGTCACATATCTTTTGCAGCGGCATCAAAAAACTAGAGTTCAAGCGGGTCCGTCCACAACTGGGCTAAATGGGAAGCTGCAGTTTTGACTTTTTTAAACAGAAGTCACCACCATATTCAGAGTGAGAAGCTGTCGGAGGGGCTTGTGCGGGGTTTCTTATGTCTCTGGCTTGGTCTCCAAAACGTCTGTGTCACATGATCCTAGTACAGTCATGGTTTTGGTGTGTTTTCTAAGTTGAGGCCTCCCAAGGCTCTGAAGTGTGAAACTGCTCCTTCCTGTGCGTGTGTGTGTTTGGGTGTATGTGCGTATGTATGTGAGAGACTTAGAGAGAGAATGTGTTTTTCAGCTGCAGAGGAACACACGCATCAGCAGCAGCCCAACTGAAACTGAGTCGTGCCAATAACAATGTAAAGTCAGAATCACAGTGTCGTGGACGTGAAAAGCGTACGACGCGCAGTTCTGTTCTCACGTCTCTGCGCTTTCAGAATAGCCCGTTCTGCGCGAACGTCGCTCACCATAAACGGTCCAAAACGCGAAGCACGGAGCCAATAACCGAAAGAAGAAAATGCAAAGTTCCTTGAAAGCAAACCTGTTGCGTCACGAAATGTGTCAATTGAGACGCCGCAGTCATTTCTCCACGTTTCGCTATGGATTTTAGTGAATTCTAATAGTGAGCCTACTCGTCGAGGCTCAATTCCTCTGTGGGGAAAAAAAACCTCTCAGCTTGAAGTTATTGAGTTTAACTTCTAGAAAGAAAGAAAAAAAAAAACCTCAGCCAAGGCCGAATGTGACCAGAAATAAAAGCATCGTGAAGCATTGAGCGTGTGATAAACCAGTGCTTGAACAGGGTGCTTGAACAGGGCAGCCCGAGAGCTATTTTCAGTTGAGGAAGTGAAACGTGTGCGAGAGGTGACTTGCTCGTTGCTTTGTTGGTCCCAGAGCTATAATAGACCTATAATTGTTTGTTTACGAGTCTTTCCTTTCTTTCACACTTAGGATGAGGTCATTTTTGTGAGCATCGCTCGGAGTGAGCATGGCGCTGCGGTGGTGAGGAGCAGCTTCCCTTCGCTCTCTGCGTAAGGAGGTCAAAGCCTAGAAAGTCTTGCAGGAGTGGAGGGTGGAGGAGTGTCGGAGGAGGAGAAGGACCCCCCCCCCACCGGGTTTACCCGCTAGAGCCGTGAGGTGAGGTTCACCCAGTCGAGCGGAAGGCGCGCCTCGCAGACAGACGGAATGCAGGCACGTGCGGCGGAGGCGGCGCTGTCCCTTTCTTACGGTGCGTTTTTAACATTTAAACATAATTAGTCCCACACGACAGTGTGATTTTTATTGCCATTCTTTCAGTTCATTGTTTCATTGAAGACGCTTGCGTGAATCGGCTCGTTTTCCTGATCTCTGTAGGGCTTCTGCTCGGGTGGATCTGCTCAGCGCCGACTCTTCCTAGAGCGTCAGCAGGTTTGTCGGGCATCCTTAGGGTTACAGTAAATGGACAACTGAGTAATAAGATAGGATAAACGTTTATTAAACGTACACTATGTGTGTGTGTGTGTGTGTGTGTGTGTGTGTGTGTGTGTGTGTGTGTGTGTGTGTGTATGTGTGTAAATATAAAGCTATGTAGCATAGGATAGAAACGTACTGGATGGGGGGTTACTGTTTTATGTCAGTAGTCTCGAAACAGTTAAGGACACGTTCTTGATGTCTCAGCCTGCGTTCCACTTTCCACAAAAGTCGAACCACGACTACCGTCAAACCATTTTTTTTGGGTTAAATATAGTGTAGGCTATGTGTCACATGTCCAAACATGCAGGTATTTGCATGAGTAGATTTGAAGAAGTTATTATATGTTATGTTCAGTGTTGCGTGTCTAAAACAGTCGACGCTTTTACATATTCTAGATATCTGTTTTGTCGGGTCAAATATACACTGAGATCTAGCTCTAAAAGTGTGGGACCTCCGGACAGAAAACCATTGCAGCCAGTTGCTTTATAATTTAACATGACCCGACTTTTAATATTTTTTACCAGGTAGGAGATTCTGATCAGTTGATGCAAATGTTACTGCTCATTTCTGTGCATTTTAAAATGTAGATCTCAGGCGAGACTTTCCCAAATTTAGACTGCACTGCAGTTTATTTTTTGATCAGCATCTCTATGAGCAAGAAAACATTCTGTTAAATTCCTACACAAGCACCTCATTCTGCTTTATGAGGGACTGATCAGTGATCACCTGAATCACATCTTATTTAATAGGAAAAGTATAAAACACTGCTGTAATCGACTCTCTCCTCTCACACTGAGACCAGTTGGATAGTTCCTATAAAGGCCATTAGTGCCATATTGTTTAAGAGAGAACAAGAGATTTGTTTTCTTATTATTGAAGTTCTGTAAACGCTGCATCATTTCTCTTATTCTGATGTTTTGTCATGTCCTTTAAAGAACAATATTTTTATTTGGAAATAAGGAGTTGTCAGCAGTTCTTAAAACGAAGTTGTTCAGTTCAATTCTTGCAGCTAGAAAAGATAAAAACTGAGAGTCTGAACATGTTTGCTGTGGGAACTTATTATTTTCTACAGCTATAGATGTTGTTTTGTGAGATCAATGTTTGTATTTTTCACAGCCTTGTTTTTGACTTGCCACTAGCTATTGTTGCTGTTGCTGTTTTTATTGTTGTTGTTGCTCATCATTGTTGTTGTTGATCATTATGGTTTATTATAATTCAGCGCAGTAACAGGAAACCAGTTCACTGGAAGTAGTCATATTTTCTTTAAAAGCAAGGTTGTCTGCAGAGAGTAGGTACATTAGTAATCTTCATGTTACATAGTGAAACAATGTAATATGGCTTAAATTTGATTAATGTTATGTTGACATTGAAGGACACAGTACAGCTGAGAGAAGTTAAACCTTTATTAGTCCCCCAAGTGTGAAATTTGCATTGTTAGGGCAGTAATACCAGCAAAGCCCCTCAGAATATGTGGGAAAATCAATGTACTGCTGTAAACCAACTCTGTAAAGGCAAGATGTAAAATCACAAGAGAATTATTAAGGTCCATGCCTAGAGGTGTAAGGTTTGGAGGCGTAAACAAACTCTTGGGTCACAGTCTGGTTCAGCTGAGAAGTCACTGAGTTGTTGCCAGACTTCTGTCGTGCTCATATGAACGATCGTCCAAAAGATCAGGAAGTGAAATAATCTAGTGCCGATGTTTTTTGTGTATAACTAATACACTGTGGTTGGCTGCCTGACCAGACTTTTTCGAAAATGATCATTTTGGATTAGTGAAGTTAAAGTTTCAATGTTACCCACAATGACTGTGTCTCCAAAGACAATGTTGGATTAACATTGTAAATGTATTAGAGTAGCAGAGTCACAGGATGGAGAATTGGAGAAAGAATTATCCAGACAAAAACATCCATGTGTCACGTCTCCCTACTCCTTCCCAAACAGAGCAGGCAGACAGGAAGGTTTCCATCATTCGTTAAGACTTTATTTATAACTAGAAACAAACAAAAGGTACGAGGACCCACAGATACTGTTTAAACAAAGGCATAACGGTGATAACCGTGGACTGACCCCCTCGTCCACCCCAAACTGAACTTAAATAGAACATCCCCAACTCAGTCCCACCAATCACCCAACCCATGTAGTTCCCCTTAAACTACTACAGGTGATTTAAAACTAAACATGCCCACACAATAAACCAGAACATAAAACCCAGGACGATCTCTAGTGGCCGTCCACCCACATTGCCTCCTGAGCCGTCACACGGTGCAAATAGATTGAGAAAAATCCACCAAGCGCACTGGCAAGGAAGCAAGGAATCCAGCAGCCAGAAAGTAAAATATAAAATACAATTGTAGGCAGATTAAGCTACAGTTTATTTGTTTGGAAGCACAACAGTGCAGAAACAGTGAAACAACAACATGTGTAATTTTAGCCATTCACAACTCAGATGAGAAAACTGGTATTTTCTCAAAGCATTTCTCAGAGAATTTGTTGTTGTTTCTGCTGTGTATTATGATTATTATTATTAGTGTGACTGAGTCAGCAATCACTATAGTTCTTCTTAAGTTATCTTTTTATTATTCTTATTATAGCCAAGATTAGTCCCGCCTCTCAGAATTTTGGAACCACTCCAATGTCAAAGCGTCCGTTAGTCAGTGGGTTGGTATAAAACGTTGTGATCAGTTGATCGGGGGCATTAAAAATGGTCGAGAGACATTTGTGACATATTGGGAGAGAGAGAGAATGGTCAAGAGAACTTTAAAATGTCTGACAGAGAGATAGTCGGTGACGTCACACATAAAGAAGCTGAGAATGGAGAAAAGGGTGGAAGAACAAAAACTAACATGAAACAAAACTACAAGACACTAATGTTCAGGTCAGTGTAAATAAAAGATGTTTTTCTGTTTTTTTGCGGTTTATTTAAGATGAATCAGTCTCTGAGTGCTGCTACACATTCAGTCATGCTCATGAATAACTTGGTAAGAGTCGAGGTGAAAATGCATTTTCTAGTTGTTATTATTCTTTTCGTTGCTGGAATTTGTCCTGGTTTTTGTGGTTTCTATTATTATTATTTTTATTATTATTATTATAGCATCTTTCTCAAACTCAAGGTAAACTTTCTTATAGTTCACATGACTTTTTCATTTAACAGGTACTCCCATGAATTGCTCTCTTAACAGTCCAAAAAAATTAATCAGTTATATTTTATGTGGAAATGTAGCTGAATATATGTTTATGTTACAAAATTAGTAAAATATGCATTTCTTAATAATTTAGCACTAAAATGCATGAAAAATTAAATATTGCTACGAAGAAAGCAAAAAAAGGGGAGGATATTGGCATATTTGAGAGAGTTTCTACAAATAATTATTACTTCGGTAAACTAAGAAAAAGCATGATAATCAGAATGTAAACAAAAGATCTGAACTGGGCATGTGCAGTGTTGCAGATGAGAATATATGGTCAATATAAAACATTTTGTTTCAGCTAAGCTTGTCCCTGGTCAGCCTAGAAGAGCAAAGATTTGTGCTTCGGTGTTAATATTGTTTTACCTTAATATTTCAAGTTTCGCTTAAAATGTGACAACAGGGTGGGCGCAGTGAGAGAACTGGCTTCGGCACTGAAAACGCTTGAGAAGGAGTGACAGGCACTTTAATGTCCGTCTATATATCGAATCATATGTCATGATCCAGAACGTTCATTTAACACAGGAAGAGTTCAGACGGAGGTGGAACTCGATTGGTGCGTCATCAGCCTAACAGTGTAAACGAGGCCCTGACGGGTGAAGCGAGTGCACTCTGAAAACGAGAGGACAGCAGAGATAGGATCAGCTGAAGAAAGGGTCACAAAGCTTATCTGAGTCAGAAGCAGAAGTTATACGAGGGTGAATCAGTTTGTTTAGGGTAGCGCAGTACTGTGGGGCTCAATCCCTGTTATTAACCTCCACATGATTAGTCAGCTTATTTAGAACTCTATTTAGGACCTCGGATGTTTTGACTGTTGTCCAGGACCTCTCTAAATACTCTAGCTTGTCTTGGGTGAGTTAAATTACACATTTTGTTTTTTTACCCAAATAACTTCTCCTTCAAAACAAAATAATTGCTTAATCTGATTTGTTCAGAAAATTAGTAACGGTTTAATCATTCCAGAATCCATCTAGAATAGTCATAGCGATTGGCCTGTTCTAGATACCGGCCACAACTCAACCCTATACATCCATGCTCAGGGTTTTCATTTTGGCCACATACACGATTTCTACAAGAATGTAATGTCAGTATAGTGTTAGTGGCCCACTGTCAGTAAAGTGTTAGTGGCCTAATGTCAGTATATTGTTAGTGGCCCACTGTCAGTAAAGTGTTAGTGGCCTAATGTTAGTATATTGTTAGTGGCCCAATGTCAGTATAGTGTTAGTGGCCCACTGTCAGTAAAGTGTTAGTGGCCTAATGTCAGTACATTGTTAGTGGCCCAATGTCAGTATAGTGTTAGTGGCCTAATGTCAGTATATTGTTAGTGGCCCAATGTCAGTATAGTGTTAGTGGCCCAGTGTCAGTATAGTGTTAGTTTCCCATTGTCAGTATAGTGTTAGTGTCCCAATGTCAGTATAGTGTTAGTGGCCCAATGTCAGTATAGTGTTAGTGGCCCAGTGTCAATATAGTGTTAGTTTCCCATTGTCAGTATAGTGTTAGTTTCCCAATGTCAGTATAGTGTTAGTGTCCCAATGTCAGTATAGTGTTAGTGTCCCAATGTCAGTATAGTGTTAGTGGC
>JBBPDE010040486.1:0-10043 GCA_037974605.1 Nannopetersius ansorgii
ACACACACACACACACACACACACACACACACACACACACACACACACACACACACTCACGCACACACACACACACATACACACACACATTCTCACACAGACATGCACACACACACTCACACACACACACACACACACACACACACATTCTCACACAGACATGCGCACACACACACACACACACACACACACACACACATTCTCACACAGACATGCACACACACACACACACACACACACATGCAAACACACAAACACTCACGAGCACACGGATTCCCACTCTCGGCCTGGATTGGTTCAGGGCCACAGAGGAAGAGAAACACTTTGATGTGAGCCGACACACACATGGAAGCAATTTCTGACATTCCACTAAGATTAAAGCGTGTTTGGAGAAGCGCTTCACTCGGCCCTTTCCTGGCTGCGGGGACTTGAGTTTCAAAGAAGATATAGATTTGGTTACTGTTAATACAGGTCCTAAAAAGGAGTGAAACTGGGGTCAGAGGAGTGAGAGAGAGAGACAGACAGAAAAAGAGAGAGAGAGAGAGACAGAGTGAGTAACAGAGAGAGAGAGAGAGAGAGAGAGACAGAGTGAGTAACAGAGAGAGAGAGAGACAGAGAGAGAGAGAGAGAGAGAGAGAGAGAGACAGAGTGAGTAACAGAGAGAGAGAGAGACAGAGTGAGTAACAGAGAGAGAGAGAGAGAGAGAGAGAAATACGGAGAGGAGAGACGGACAAAGAAAGAACGAGAGAGGGTGTACGCGAGAGGAGAGAGCGAGAGAGCAAAACAGAGAATGGTGAGATCAACAAACAAAGAAAAACAAGGGGTGAGAGAGAGAGCATGAGACAGACAGACGGAAACAGGAACAGGGCGGAAAGGAGAGATAAACATAGAAAAAAGAGAGAAAGAGAGTGAGCGTGAGAGAGAGTGAGAGAGTAAAATTGAAGAGAGAGAGTGTGAGAGAGAATTAGAGTATAGAGAAAGAGCAGGAGGGTGAGACAGAAACAGGGAGGAATAAGACGGGGGTGAGACAGGTAGAGGAGAGAGTGAGAGAAATAGAAAATCAGAGAGAGACAGAGGAATAAGTGCGAGAAATAGATTGTATTGACTGCAGGAGCTCTGTCCCTGTTATAATGGGGACGTGTGGACTGAAGTGTCCTCTGTTCTGAGAGACACAGTGACTGTCCTCGTCAGGGGGAAGCGCTGTGTGACGATGAGCCGAGTAAAACAGGGGCGCTTTAAAAAATAATAGAACAACAAATGTGCGTATCTTCAACTTGTGAGGTAATTTTAAGTTCACTCCAGTTCCCTGCTGTTTAGAAATAGAGCTCAAATTTTCTACTCCTCCATAAAAAAACGACTTCAGAAGTGTCCCATTAAATGCATTCGCTTAATATCTGCCAAAATAGAAGACAATGAAACGTCAGCTTTGCTTGACATATTGAGGACACGACACGGGATAAACAACTGCACCGAGTCCCTGGAAGAACAGACATGCGTGATTTTGCTTTTACCCAGAAAACAGATCTTTCTCCCAAAAAGGAAATCCATGTAAGTGACAACAAGGATATGTGCTGAAATGCATTTCTGAGTCAGTCTGATGTACATTACAAGACACTATTGATATCATACCTTGGGATCAGGCCTGGTTTTATAGGTATTATAGGTACTGTTTATCATTCTAGATTAACGTTTTAAAAATATTTATACATTTTGATTTCATTTTAATTTTGTTTGTATCTTGTTTTTCCACCTTAGAAGCCAGTCATCAGCGTCTGTCGTATACCTGTGCATTTGTAAGTAAAAAATAAGATTTCTTAAAGATTTCTTAATCATTCTGCAGGTGATCAATAGTGTTGTCAAAAGACCCGGTACTTCGCTACCAAGTCGGTACAAAAAAATGTAAATGTTACGGTACCAGGTTTTCTGAGGTACCGGTGGTACCGAGCACCCGGTCAACCCGGTTATTGCTGCGCTATGTGCGTATTGTGCAGTTGTGTCTTCTTCGTTAAAGCACAGAGACATGGCGACTGGCGGTGCTGCTGATGAGGCGGCTCTGAATCCGCTCATTGTAAAGAAAGGAGGAAAGAGCCGCGTGTGGAAGTATTTCGTTTTTGTGGCTGATGACAATTACAACATCACTAGAAACCCATTTGTAAGCGGTGTGATCGAAGTTTTATGTCAAAAGGAGGAAATACATCGAACCTTATAAAACACCTCAAAGACCGTCACCCAGATTTAATGAAAGAATTCAAGCAGGCAAGTTTTAATTTTATTTTATATTTAGAGCTTTTGTTATAAAAAATATACCCAATAGTAATTTGAATGTCGTACTGAAATAAACATTGCCATTTGCTTAGATAATCGTTAGCATGAATGCGGCTAATGCTAATGCCAGTATCAGAATAAAGTTTCTTTATTAACTATTTAATGCTTCTGTAGCTTTTATAATAGCACACTAGTTTTACACACCAGAGACTTTTAAATGACCCGTGTAGCCAAAATATGTGTGTTAGAGAACAAATGTATGGTTAATGTTTGTGTCTTTACAAATCAGTCCATCAGAAAAGCAGTTTTACAATAAGATGCCACATGACTTCATGTGTTATCTAACATCAAGTTACAGTGAGTGAACATTAATTAATGTGTGTGAATGTTATTTTATACAAACACTTGATCACTCATGTTTGTTCATTGTGCTTTAAGTAATGTCAACAGGTACAACTTTTAATTTAACAAAAATGCATTCCTACTTTTTTAAATTAAGAAGAATAGTTGCTGTATAACACTTGTTTATTGTCAAGTGTTTGTCAAGTGTAAGGCATGTTTTCTGAGATGCTCAAGACTGACTCAGAAACACGTTGATATGTTAGTGTTTCTTTCCGAAAATCTGTATTTATACAATTTATACAAATTTATGCAAATATTTAAGTTTATAAATAAGAAGAGTGTGTTATTCAGTCATGTTTGTTTAATTATTGTTTGTTATTAATAAAAAATAGCTTGTTGTTCAATTCATGTTTTTGTGTTTTGCTTTGGTACCGAAATTGGTACAGAGAACCATGGATATTCACTGGTATTGGTACCGAATACTGACATTTTGGTACTGTGACAACACTAATCAATAGTAAGTACTAATCAGATTAATTCTTAACCGTATTTTTTCAGCAGCTAGTGTGTCCCTTTGCATTTCAGCCGCATTGAATGTGGTCGGAGTAATCTGTCCTTGGAGATACACTTCCATCGACCGCATGTTGATGTAAGACAGCGCTGCATATGGTCCACACGATCAGGTCTTACTTCTGCGGCGCGATCTGTCTCTCTCTGCTGGGAGCAGGTGTTTTACAGTCGGAGCAGGTTAATAAAGCTTGACGGCGGTAGTGAAATGTTCAGCGCTCCCCCTTGTGCGGGCCATGAAGAAGAGTAGAGGCCATTACCAGAGCCATCGCCGTAACTCTCCGCTGCTTGGGCGCTGTAGGCTGTAGCTCAGGGTTAGAGCACATTGCTGTGTTACTGCAGGATGGTTACAGCGTTCGGGGGTCGTAACAGTGATAGATTTGCGACCGCAAACTATTTTTCACTTCCGGGCTTGCAGTGGAAGCACCACAGTCTGGTAATAATGGGCCATTCACAGCCATTTTTGTGTTCTTGTAATGTTATTAATGGCGATATTGATACAGAGTAACATGATAGCAGAAATATAGATACATTTACTCAGTTACAAGTACCTGTAGGCGCTGTTCACAGGAGGAGGGGCTGCAGATCAGATGTCTGGCCCGAGCTCAGCACCTCCCCTGATCATGGGCAGCTGAGGGTTATTTGGAGCTAATGATCTCTGCAGTGTTGGTTTGTGCTGCCAGTTCGCACGCTTGTCGTTATTGTCGTTCGTGGCGCGTTTGGATTGTTTGGGTGATGTTAGTGATTAGCCTGTGAGCATGAGAGCTGTTTCACTCTAGAGACAGATTTGGGGAACTTACAAACACGAAGGTGGACCATCAAGGTGAAAAAAAGCAGAAATGCTTGTAAATCACTTAATGCTTGTAAGTGATGTTGAATTGAAAATTATGCTTTTGGTTGGTGGTCTCTTCTCCAGCAGCGACAATGAGGTTCCAAAACACTTCAGCTGTGCCTTTGTGCATATTATACAACACTCTCACACACACACACACACACACACACACACACACACACACACACTCACACACACACTTTCATGCCACTAAAAGGCTGTGTTGCTGCTGAGAATGATCCTCCACTGAACTATGACCTGCTCCCTGGTGGTCCTGTGGCGAGACCTGACCTTTGATGAACGGGTTAAAGGCTCTAACAAATTATGCAGAGAAACAGATGGACTAGTGTCTGGAATTGTAAAATTCAGTATGTGTGCCTGAACGGTACGGGGAGGTGATAAAATCAACAATGAATGTAGATACAAGGTGCCAAGGCTCATTGGTATATTTTCATTTTTAGTGAAGAGAAAAACAGACCATAACACTTTTATACAGTCAACCCCCGAAATACACAGAGTTAAATTCCAAGAGCACGCGTAAATTTGTGCTTTGGAAAAACTGCCTAAAAATGCATGTTTTATAGTGTAAACCCTAAATTTGCCCCTAAACTCAGTTTAATACATTCTCCTTAAAGAAAATGTGAGGGTAAACCCGTATCCGTACTGTACATTTCACACTGAACTGGTGTCTCACGCAGTGGTAGAATGTAAATAGCAATGTTACTGGACTGTATAATGTTACTGGACCCTCTATAGACTGGACTGGAATTCATGCAGCATGATTTCTTTAGTATTTTTTTGCTTTCTTTGGTATGAACAGGGTAAATACAGTGATAATTGAGCGTCTGTTTACTTATAACAATATAAACTGTTTTCTCATTGTGAATTTAATATTCAAATAGCTTATAATGTTTTTAAAGAATCAAAAGTAAAAGCAAAACCTGTTAATCTGGAATAGATAAATTACAAAATTTGAATTTGAAATACTAAATTTAACTCCACTGTTTAGTGCAGTAGACTATGGGAGTAAGTAATTAACAAAACATTTAAATTTACGGCATTTTGCAGTCCCCCTTATCCAGAGCGACTTACAGCCATTAGTTACAGGGACAGACTTACAGTCTTACATAAAGCCAATGATTGTTTATGATCTTGCGCTGGGAGACCTGGGTGAGTTAGTAGCTCTGGCGACTGTGTGAGTTTGTTTTGGTTGGTTATACAATTGCACATAAAGAGGAAATGTAAAAATATGCCAGTAGTGTTACCTAAAAGAGTTTTTTTTCAGAAACTTTCTCTTCAGGTAATACAAAATGCATCGCATATTAAAGATACTCAAAGCTACAAAATGGTCCCAAACATCCAATTGCATACCATGTATGAGTTTCAAAGTAATGCAACATTTATTATGTTCAGATAAAATGCTCACATTTTTGCATAAACTAACATTTTTATCTTTTAATAGACTACCAGAAATGCTAAAATCCTGCAGGGAAGACAGAGCGTATGCAACTTAAAGCAGTGACAGAAAACACTACAAATATGTTCCCAAACTAAAGGTCCTGGAGAACCTCAAGGGTTCCACCACTTTTGTTAACAGACTTTTACTTCCTAACTTCTCAGTGCATTCCAGTCACTGCAAAGATTTATTTAGTTCCATGATCAGCCCCTGTTTTAATATAATGAAGGGGTGACACATAAACTAGGACGGTAGCTGTGTAGACTAGTCTTGCTTGAGGAGAGGTTTGAAAATGGTTAATCCAACACTGTCTTTAAATGACAAGGTTTTGTTGATTTCTGTTTATTGTAATGCTACTGGTGTTCGGAGCAATAAACACTCTCTACCAAGATAAATGGTTTCATATACAGCGATCCACAGTTTTCGCGAGGGTTACGTTACAGGAGCACTAGCGTATAGTGAAAAACTGTGGTGTTGTGTTTTGGTTTAAAAAAATGCCTAAAAATGGCTATTTTTATAGTGTAAACCATAAATCTGCCCCCAAATCTGCTCCCAGAACACATTAATTTCATTTTACATTCAGTTTAATGCATTACCCTTAAAGAAAATGTAAAGGTAAACCTGTATTCGCCTCTTTTAATTTAAATTGCCCGCTGAGATTTGCAACTCGGAAGGTTGCAGGACAAAAGTTTACACCAGGATCGTATTTAAAGACAGACTAGTCTGAATACTCAGATTTAAGCTGTTTTTCAAGTAAGAAACAGTTGTGGAATTCTTAAGCACTGATGTACGTCGCTCTGGATAAGAGCGTCAGCTAAATGCCGTAAATGTAAATGTAAATACGCTCCGGCTCACGGTTTTTGGGAGAATAAGCCCTGATCTATTGGGACTGAAAATACAAATGAGGGCTCGTTGGAAAGGTGTCCTGGAGATCTAGTGAATTGTGCAGTTTGAAGTGTCTGAGTGCTTTCCCCGCCAAGATATGCAACTTGGAATGTTGTGGGACAAAATTATTGGGACACTGCATCGAGGTGAGCGGGTCCCCTTGTGTGAAAAAATATTTATTTGCACAAAAAAAACAAAATAAAAAGGTGGAGGATATTTGCAGTTTCTGCTTCATTGTGAGGATTTCCATGTAAAACTATGAGTTCAGATCTCAAAAACAATCTGCGTGACTGAATCTGTGACTCCTGATCCGCGTGAAACTGGGAGATTACTGTATCATATTCTGAGACTTTTACACAGTTTACATTTACGACTCAAACCATTCCTCTGCCATTGCACCCATTCAGAAGATTTTACTAATGAATTTCCTCCACGCAAAAGTGTGCTGCAGAGTCACTTTGACTGAATGCAGATGGGTTTAGTAGCTGGAAGCGTCCTCACAGAAGAGCTTCTCTTCTTTTAAAATTCCCCTCCTTGTCTGGCAACAGCCTCCGCGCTCCAGCTCCCACTGCTGCAGAATCCTCCATCTTTGTCTTTGAGAACAGAACTCATTCTTTTCATTGCCCGCTCTTTCCTTTTTCCTCGCCCTCCTCCTCCTCCTCGATCTCTCCACGTTTGTCAGGCTCTTTGTTCCCGGTCCCTTCATAGGTGCGGAAAGATTAATGGCGGCCATTCGTTCCCTCCTACATGAGTTACCTAATGTTTTGACTCCCTGACACTCTAAAGCTGCTCCTTAATGACCACTGTCCTGGGAGACCTGAGCGATTACGCCTATTACCGAGGCCAACCCTCGACTACAATACCAAAATGAGAGAAGCATTTGCATTCAAATATTAACCGACTATAAATATTAACAGTTCGGTGTGGGTTTGATTTAGGTTCATGGGGCCTGCATGGCCCCAATATGCTGCTTGATTACAGTTTCCTTGGCTGATCAATGATTCATTAACCCCAAAGTCTTTCTGCATTACCTCAGTGGGAGACAAAAATATGATAAACGAAGACAGACGACTGATTGGGTCTCCTTCGGGTTCCAGGAGTGATTTTGAGGACGGGCTGCGTTGAAGCCAGAATCACTTTCTCAGAATTTTTATTAGAATGTCTGATTTAGAATTAAATCAATACTTAGAGGCTAACTACAGTGAAGACAGCCTTGTTCTTTTGTTTGTCTGCTGTACAGAATCATCACTATCAATGATTTTCTTCCATTGTCTTGCTGCAGAGAGTATACCTAAAACAGAAGGCCAAGTAAGAATGATGTTTAATAAAGGTGGGTTTCAAAAAGTAATCTTCAATTGGCGTGAAACACTTGGCCAAGACTATGCATGAAAACATTTTAAGTGAGATGAAGCTCTCAACATAGAACAATGCAATAGTGTGTGGTGACTGTTTATCATATGTGAACACATCTCTAACCTATTAAACCCATTCACCAAGAGAACCTTCCGGGTAGCAGTGTGTCGGGACGGTACCTTGCTCAGTGGTGCCACTAGCAGTCCTGGGATTCAAACCCACAGCCTTCTGATTGCAGCGGCAACTCCCTAACCCCCAGACCACCTGCTGTCCTAATAGCACCTGCAAGCTTGTGTTGTTGGAAGCTCCTCTAGATGTTTTAAGTCATTTGAAGTAATTGAAGCAAAGCAAGGCAGCGTCTTTTCTTTCACGAGGGTGGAGTGAAGGAAGGTTCTGTCTGATGCAAATTAATGATGCCATTCAGTCAATGCTGCTGCCCAGATGCCAGCTGGAGGGCCAGCCTTTTCGGAGCAAATGGGAATTAAATGCCTCGTTCAAGGGCACAACAGTGTGAGCTCGATGTTAACAGCTGGGTTTAAATGCATGACCTCATTTTTTACAGCCGCTTCACAGATTGCTGAATACCGAACCATTAAACATACATGTTCTGCGACACACACCGCAAACACACATTAGACACATGGCTTCCCCATCAAGTCTCAAGAGAAAAACAGATTGCAATTAAAAAATGTACATTAATCGTTCTTAAATTTTTATCTACAGTCTGGATTCGTCAAAAATAGAGTCACGGGCTTAGCTCTGTGCTCAGTAATAGAAAACACCATAAATAAACAATTGTTTCTACAATTTAATTAGTCTTATTTTGCACAGACCTTAGATGCTGCTGGATGGAGCTATGGCTGCTAGTTACGACAGTTCTTAATTGGGGCTCTGAGCAATACAACATCAATGCAGCTCTTTTTACTCTTCTTTTTACTTGGTTTGTTCCATCTGTTTTTAAACAAAAACAGTGGCCCAAGGACAGAGCCATGTGGCACTCATCATCATCTAAAAATTCCACGTACCTCTGGAATAAGTCCATCATATACCTGCCTGAGGTGGTGCGCACACACACACACACACTTCAGTTTCTTACTCCCTACTACAAGCCGCCGTGGACGTTCATTTTATATGAAGGTGTTGAAAAGCAGACAGCAGCTGCTCACCCAGGCCTGGCCGCTTTGACGAGCGGCATCTTAATATTTCAGGAGCTGTGCGAAAGCGGCAGGCGCAGCACTTTTTCTGAGGGGCTTTTTCCACTGCAGGCAGCTGGAGAGGAGCTTACTGGGCCTTAATTAGAGCGAGAAGGCTGTTATCACAGCAGCAGCCGTGGAACCGGCCGCCAGGTGCCTGCTCTGAATGTTTTATCCCCAGCCCGGCTAGAGGAGGAGCAGTCCAGCCGAGGTGTCAAACACAATAGAGACTGTGGAATAAGTCTTCAGGCACTGAACTCGGGGTGTATGCGGGTGAAGGCTGTGAAGGGTGCTGGGGTGATATTTGGGAACATCTTGTATGTAAGATCATGAGGCTCGTTATATTGCATATAAGGCTGGTGAATTAGAATTTGATTGAATAGTGTATGCATGGATGGAGAGCTTGTTGGGTGAATGTGTGTGTGACTGAGTTGAAATGAGGCTGGGTGTCTTTCTGAGGGGGTTATGTAAGGTAATATGCACTGCACGGTTAAATCAGAGGATTTGCATATTTCTGTTGACTATTTCTATCAACTTACTGTAGTTTTAATTTAGAACATGAATAATAACATACGTGTGTTCATAATAAGTCACAGAGTATGATATAACCAAATGTTTTTAAAGATTGTATGATTTAAAATAAGGCATTGTTTCAGAGGGTGACACTTTATAATATCAGGCCCATATGATGAATTAATCATGATCTTGTCACGTTTCCCCTTATCTTTAGAATGAGGGCAGGCGCACATGCAGACTTTCATTTTCTATTACTTTTATTTAAACAAAACAAATAGGCACAAGGGCCAGAAACGAAACTCAAAACTTGGAACAAAAGGAGAAAGGAGAACACTCAAACAATGGGAGCATGATGGTGTATTGACACCCAGGTCCTACACAAAGGAACTTAAATAGAAAACACACAACTCAGTAACCAAATCAACTCAAACATCTCATTCTTCTGAGCACACCGGTCAGCTGAAACACATTATGCAAACAAATATACAGTGGAGGAAATAATTATTTCGCTGATCTTGTAAGTTTGACAATTTCTTTTTTCTAATGACAAAGAAATGAAGTCTCAGAACAGTATCATTTTAATGGTAGGTTTATTTTAACAGTGACAGATAGCACATCAAAAGGAAAATTGAAA
>JBBPDE010040579.1:0-10041 GCA_037974605.1 Nannopetersius ansorgii
GAGAGGACAGTTATACTGAGTGATGGGGAGAGGGAGGACCACCCTACCCACCCAGAGAGAGAGAGAGAGAGAGAGGAGACAGTTATACTGAGTGATGGGGAGAGGGAGGACCACCCTACCCACCCAGAGAGAGAGGACAGCTTAGAAGTTAGAAATGGATTTCTATTGGAAACTGAGAATTTGAGACTGTGCTACAAATGTCTTTTTCAATCCATTAGGCACCACTGACTGTAATCCAAAGGCAGTTTTCCAAAGGGAGATCATTTCTGTTGACCAGATGGATGGTGCTCTTACCCCTGCTGAAGACGACGCTCTCGTAGGGGATCTTGTTTCTCGTCTCTAAGCTGGAGCAGTTCCAGCGATGGCCCCTGAACTGGTGCTGGCACTCATGAATGGCGATCTGGATGCCCTGGATGGCTGAAGCCGTCACGTCCGGGTTCCGCATGCACACGTCCAGCTGCTTCCGCGTCAGCCCCGGCAGGGTCAAACACACCGTGTTGGCGTTCAGGACGGGGTCAAAGGGGATTTTCAGCCCCAAAATTTCATTCAAATCTGCCCTAAACAAGATAAACACACAGACAGATGGACAGACAGACTGTAAAAAACACTCTTACACCCAAAACACATAAATAATTTCATCAACTCAGTTATGCCCCACAATAATTATTACTGATAATATTGAGAAATATTGCAAAAATACAAATTGAATAAATTCACTATATCTTATTTGCAGACATATTTCATCTGATCTACACTTTTATAAACATTCTGAACTCTTATTATTTATTACATGTAATTATTCACACTTATGTGCACATGTTTTGGCCCCCTCTCAACCACAATGCCCTGCTTTATGAACAGAACAAAGTGGATAAATGCAATTAAATGCAAAAATGGGCAAATGACCTGTTGTGTTGAGCACCTAGGCTTGAATAAGTTGTGCAGAGAACACACTTCAATACGACATTCAAAGTCCTAGAGCATGTTTTCCATAGATTTTAGCCATAAATTAGACATAAGGATGTATGTGGCATAATAGATTTTTTTTGCACAAATCAGCAAAAAAATATAATTGTTTCTTAAAATTTGTATACGTTTTCTGTACGTTTAAACCTAAAAATGGTTATTTTTACATACAAAAAAAATATTCAGTATTAATAAATTTTTTTCTTTGTCTACTCTTAATGAATGATCTTTTTACCCAAATTAAAAGACAGCTATTATTTTCTACTCATATGAAAACAGAAAATAAAACAATAAAAATACAGATAAACGGTTTGGTTACAATATCATTTTACAAAAATATTAAAATGTATACTGCTCAAAAAAATAAAGGGAACACTTAAACAATACAATCTAACTTCAAGTCAGTCACACATTTGTGAAATCAAACTGTCCACTTAGGAGGCAACACTGACTGTCACTGAGAGAGTCTAGACTGTAAATCAGTGCTGCCTCCTAAGTGGACAGTCTGATTTCACAGACGTGTGACTGACTTGAAGTTACATTGTGTCGTTTAAGTGTTCCCTTTATGTTTTTGAGCAGTATATTTTGTTACAAATACATTTTTCACGTTTGCTAAAAACAGTGTTCCATTATTTGTATTAGTTTTCTGTAGTGTCTGTTTATGAGAGCGACTCAGATCCTTTAGACTAACATCAGGAATGTGTTTCAGCTTTGAGAGGCAGCCCAGCCAGCAAAGGGCTGTTTATATTTACAGGTAAACAAACTCTCGCTTTTAACTTTTAAACACTTTAAAACAGGGCTGTTCACTCAGATGCTCCATCAGAGATCAGAGACTAAACACAACTCTAAAGAGCCCCATCACCTCCCTCACTTCTTCATAGGAAAACAATGAGAAGCAGAAACAGAAACAGTGAGGAAATGTGAAGCGTTCGCCCTGGAGATAAACAGCCACAGCCTCACACACACACACACACACACACACACGTCTAACATTTATGATCCAAACTGCCGCACCAGACAGTCAAGACTGATCCCAACCCACACAAAGCAGAGACTCCAAACTTCTAAAGTTATAAGAGCTCCAGTAGAGTCACACCTCCCCGGAGGAAGAGTTCCTCCAGAGTCACTAAACCTGTTTGATCAAGCGAGCCGTACACATCAGCTCTGCTTTTTAGAATTTCACAGATAAAAACGAATACAGCATTCTTTTCGTTTGCACAAATACAGTTAGAATAACAGGCTCAGTTAAGGAACTCTGACTTGACTGCTTTTAAAAATGTACATCCATTTACATTTTACATAAAATTTTAGAAAGGGAGGATTCACATTTTCCTGTTTTAGCCGGTTAAAACTCCCAGCAAGTTAAACCGTTGAAGCGAAAGTAAAGTAAGGTAATATAAAGTAAGGTACAGTAACAGTGGAGTATGGCACAGTAAAGTAACGTAAAGTGTGTTAAATTAAATCAAAGTAAAATTACTGTGAAGGAAGATAAAGTAAATTAAAGTGCATGAAAGTAAAATAAAGTAATGTTGAAGTAAGAAAAGGTAAATTAAAGTACATCAAAGTAATGTAAAGTAATTGTAAAGTACGATAAAGCAAATTAAAGGGCATCAAATTAAGGTAAAGTAATTGTAAAGTACGATAAAGTAAATTAAAGTGCAACAAAGTAAGATAAAGTACAGTAATGTTGAAGATGTGGTAAATTAAAGTATATCAGAACAAAGTAAAGTAAGGTACAGTAAAGAAAAGTAAACCAATGTAAGGTCAAGTGTTTGCTGTGTGAAGGCTGTGTTAAGCAGTTTTGGCACTAGTTTTACTGTCGTTCTCGGTACCGTGGTGTTCAGTGAGGCTGGTCTGGAGACAGTACGGTACCGGTACCTGTTCCGCACGCGCAGGATCTCAATTAAACCCAAAGCAGAGCAGAAGCAGGTGAGAAGATCGGGATCAGTGAAGCAGCTTTTACCTCTGAGTGAGGACCGAGACCACCATCCACAGCGCGAGCATCCGGAGCTCCATCCTGAAGAGTTTCCCCACGATACACACACACACACACTCACACGCTCTCTCACACACTCCTCGCGGCGAGGTTGAACTTTAGCTGTCCAGAGAAAGAGAGAGAGAGAGAGAGAGAGAGAGAGAGAGAGAGAGAGCTTTACCTGAGCGCGCGAGCGTGTGTTTGTGTGTGTGTGTGTGTGTGTGTGTGTGTGTGAGCTGAACTGAGAGCGCGCGGAGCTTCTGTACATCGCTGAGGAGAAGCGCTGGATTCATCACCACTCTCTCTCTCTCTCTCTTTTTGTCTCTCTCTCTCTCTCTCTCTCTCTCTCTCTCTCTCACACACACACACACACACTAAACACCGCCAGCCCACCTCTGCGCCATACACATACACACACACACACTCTCTCTCTCTCTCGCACGCTCACACACACTCGCTCGCGCTTGCTAGCACGCGTCCCGTAAGCGTAGGTGAGAGCGCTCGTGCGTGAAAGAGAGAGAACAGCAACAGAGCACACTTCAGATCGACAGACAGAAAGTTCTACCATAATATAAAGTTTCTCTATTTTATCGTAGTACCACAATATATATAATACTGTATTATTTCATTATTTCTTACTCCAGAACATGGGCATTAGGTTGTATTCACAGCTCGTACCAAAACAAACTTTTACCCCCCCCCCCATGACACTCTATGTAAAATAAACTTCACGAACATCATACAGTTATAAGATTTTAAAAAAGACATGTATCATAACTCCAGAACTCTTGAAGGTACAAAACTTGTTAATCAGTAAAGTCTGATTGCAATGTGTGCTGTAATCTTGTATCTCAACTTCAGAAGTCGCACGGTAGCTCTAAAACATGTAGAATAAATGTAATCATTAAATGTTAAGCTATATGATTACTTTAGAACTGTAACTTTAGGTGCTAATGACCTAAATTTCCACTATCCAGTATTCTATCCAAGAACCGAGTTCTTCTCAGTGATTATTTCTCATGAACTTAGTGAGTTTCACCTTCCAAGTCTTCCTTTCAGTGGCTGTTTTTCAGGATCTTAGAGTTTCTCAGTTCGACTCTTCTAACCATAATGCTCTTAGAAGTGCTCAAGTCAAATCAAGTCGAATCAAAGACAAAGACGCATTTTTATTGTGAATTCAGCCATTTACACAGTACACAGTGAAATTCAACACATTTACTCCAGAACCAGGGTGCAACACAAAGCAGAAACACCACAAAAGACTGTACAAGTGCGGACAGGGGAACATACACATGAGTGCAGAGAAGTGCTATAAAAACAGAAGAGGAACAAAACAACAGCACAAGATGCCATTTACTGCAGCTGCCATTTGAACGAACACAGTATTATGACAGACACTGTGTTCTAGCAGCTGTTAAATGTGCAAAAACACAAAGTGAAAGTGACCATTTTGTCATACGTGAACACACCACAGCACACAGTGTGAACAGCACGAAACACTTCCTCTGCATTGAACCCATTCACCAAATGAAGCAGGGGGCAGCCAGGAACACGGCGCCCGGGGAGCAGTAACGGGGATGGTACCTTGCTCAGGGTACCTCAGTGGTGCCTAGCGGTCTTGAGGATCGAACCCGGACTTTCTGGTCGCAGGGCGGAAGCCTTAACCACTAGGCCACCCAACTGCCACCCAACCCAAAGTAGATAGCAATAAATAATTGCACAAATAATGGCAGGAAAGAGGAAACACAGTACACAATAAATAAGGGGTGCTTACAGTGGCAGTTAAAGTGTAAGTTGTTTGTTTAAGGCAGAACAGTTCAGTGTCCACATTCATTGTATTAGGAGAAGGAAAAAGTTCAGGTGAGGGTGTTTGTGTGTGTGTGTGTGTGTGCGTGTGTGTGTGTGTGTGTGTGTGTGTGTGTGTGTGTGTGTGTATATTTTATGTTTCAGTTCTGATTGAGGAGTCTTATGGCCTGAGGGATGAAACTGTTTCCTGTTCTGGCAGTGAAGGCCTGTATGCTACTGAACCTCAGATGGGAGGAGTGGGAAGAGTTGTGTGAGGGTTCTGTGGGGGGAGAAGAGGGTGTGTGAGGAGTGTTAGGGGGAGAAAAGGGTGTGTGTGTGTGGGGGGGGGGGGTGTATAGACACCCTGATTATCCTCTCAGCTATCCTCTCCTTTGTAGGGTCTTGTAATGATTCCCGCACCAGGCCATGATGTAGCTGCAAGTCCCTCTGTAGAACGTGGTGAGGACTGGAGAGAACCTCTCGTCAGTCTCCACAGGTGGTGGAGAAAACGCAGGGCCTTCATGGCAATGGAGGTTGTGCTGAAGGTCCTTGTGAGGTTCTCCATGATGTGAACATAAAGGAACTTGCTTCTCTGTACCATTTCCGCTGAGGAGCCGTTGATGGAAAGTGATCACGTTGTTCCCTCCTGAAGTCAACAGCCTCACAGTAGTTCTTTACTGAGGTTCTCCTTTTATGTATTGGCCCCTCCCAGTGGCTCTTCCATAAGGTCTTAAGGATGTTCTGCTATTGGGTCTTGGTTCCGATCAATGGCTCTTCCTAAAGCGTTCCCTCCTGAGCCTTGCTGACACTCATCAGGGGGCTGCAGTTGCTTTTCTGAAAATGTGCTTCGGGGCAGAGTGTGTTGGAAAGTCACTATATAAAACACAACTGAATTGCTACCACTGCATGTGGTGAATCGTTTTGGGTCATTGTGCCCCCCTTCTGACTCTAAAAGATTACTTGTGTGAAAATGACCGTGTCAGAACATCTCTGCCTTTAATTTAGCGCCAGTCTGAGCCTCTCTGTTTACCGCTAATTCATTACAAGTCCGAAACATCACAACATCCGAGCTGCCTCTCAAACGATTACTTGCTAGATGTCGCAACCTCAGGGAAAAATAGAAATACTGCTTCCATCTGTCTTGGGCGAGTGCCAACTATATCTATGGTCTGAAGGCTAACACATGCTGATGCTAAGTGTTCGTCTGTTTCCAGCGAAGGGCCTGTGCAGTTTTAGCTTTGACGGATTCATCAGAAAATGTCAGGAAAGCATCAGAGGTTTTTCTCCATTCACAGGTTGCCAGCGGCACTAAAACTCCTTTGAAGTCATTTACACCTCGTATAAACAGACACTTTTGGCGACTGGATCATGTTCGAAATTTACGAAAAGCCATGTGGAATCACACCGAGGAAGAAGCATCCGCAGATGGTCAGAGAAAAGTCTGCATGCTGGAGAGCTGGAGACGTCTTGACGCAAAGCTCCTTCCTGCAGTTTGGGCCAGTGAGAATATCCAGGCTTTCCTTTAAGGTCCTAACACCCCCCCACTTGGGAAATATCAAAGTCCTGGTGGAAAATATGAACCTATCAGTGTTTCTCTCACTTCTATAGGACTGATTGTGTTCAGTTATAGAACTAAAGCAAATTGAATTTTTTTTGAGTTGATAAAACTCCATATTACACCATATTACTATATATATAACACAATGTACTTAAAATGTGTAAAACTCTGCCTTAATTTGCCCCTGAAAATACACCAACATCCTTAATTTAAATTAAGTTTGTGAACAACTTACTTTGACCTTAAAAGTGGATTTAAGCCATGAGTTTGAAACCTTTTAATCCTAAACACAGGTGATTAATTCAGGAGGTTCCATTATTAAAAGGGACAAATTTAAAAAAGTAAGGGGAAAATTCAGTAGTTTTACCCCTTAATTACCCTTAATCTGTGCACTATTCCCCTTAATTACCTGGTAATTAAGGACAAAATGTGAGTAATTTTAAGAGGTAGAATTAAGGTGTTAGATTTTGTAGTGCATGCAAAATAAATGTGTGTATAATGTTAATATTTCTTGTATGTACAGCTGAAACAGGCCCAAAGAACAATAATGTACAAAATGGGTTTAGACACTAAACACAAAATAAACATTATGGTGTGTTTTCAAACCCCATTAAATTAGTAATGTGAAGCAAAACATCATGGAAATTGTTTATTTAGAGATATTAAATGTGGAAATGGGGTCAAATTGACACCAAACATAAAAGGAGGATTAAGGTTCTCAGGCGTAAAACCATTAAGGTTTCGTGCTTGAAGTATAATGAGAGCAAGAACATGCTCAGTATCAAATTCCAAACCACACACTGCCTTTCTCAGGGTGTGTGAGTGTAATTATTTACTTAATTATTTGCAAAATATGTCAGAAGAACTTGAGCAATAATTCCTTATTGATTCGTCATTATCGCCGGATGAGTCATTGCACTCGTTTTGGTCTGCAGTGAGGCAGCATGGATGAATAAGTTTATTATTATTTGTGCATTTTATTAGGACTTCTTGAGATATTCTAAAAAAGAAACACTGCAGGCAGAACAAGTTTGGAGTTTTTTTTCTATTCGGGGAAAAACATTTTTCGGTTTGTTTGCTGATTGACTATTCACATTGGTTCAAATGTTTACATCACTTCCACACTAATTCCTGTAAATATATCAGTTATTCACAAAATTGAATAAACTGGAAGATTACATTGTGTGTGCAGATAATATACATACACACCCACAAATACACATACACCAATTTCTTTTCTCTCACTGCTCTGTTCTTTATTTGTATCAGATCAACAAATCTTTAGTTAAACCAGAAGATCCAACAGAAAACTTGCTCATTAATTAGTCGGAACAACATCTGCAATTTGTCTCAGTGATCAAATTCAAGTCTTGACAGTCAGACAGTCTAAAGAGAAGAAACTAAGAAGCTGGTGACATTACAGGTACAGTGTTTGTGATGAAGCTAGTTCTATATTGCATGATAGTTGGTATAATTAGCATATAATAATCATATGCTGAGTGTTTTTGAAGAAACAGTGGGATCATTATATCTATGCCACAGTGTGGCCTGTCTGACTTATTGAAACAGTTCTTGTATTGAAACAGTTCTTGATTGGTGCCTGAGGTTTAATAAAAAACACATGCAAGTCTATTGCTGTCACGCACACCAGATCACGTGCAGTCAGAGGGCACCGGAAATGACTGCACGTCAGGTATAAAAGGTGGAAGCAGGTGTTAGTCCTCGCACAGACATTGAAGTCCGAAGCTTCAGTCCTACGTGTCCCGTAAACCTATCAATTCCGGTACCCTGAGTACTCTGGCTCTTCGGAGGAATCCCCTATCTTTCCCTGTGTGTGCGAGTGAGAAGGCAGGCTCGTTTGGTGCGAGCCTCAACTCCTTAAAGGAGCGTTCTCAGATTAAAATGCGTGGTAACCCCGCTCTCTCGTGCCAGTCACGCTTGGGCTCCTCCGCCACGCAACAAGGTTGTGTTTTGGTTGTCTGGTCAGTCATTTCTGCCTACCTGTGACAATTGCAGATCTAATATTACTCATCATTCAAAAAGTGGATGTGACTGAAAAAAATCTGAAAGCTGATCTGAGATCAGCATGAAAAACTGGTTTAGAAAAGTGTGTTGTGGTTTCTGATGATTGCAAAAACATTTCTTTTGCTGACCTTTGCAGACTTCAACAATTTCCAAATAATTAGATGTTTTATTTCTAAATAGACAAAAAAAATGTTGTGAGCAGCAAAATCTTCCTCTGGAATGTTGCTTTCAAAGGCAGTCAAGAACTCTGTAGGTACTGATGCAAGAGCAGATAAGGCCACATTACATGCTTCAGCACTTAGTAGAGCTACTCCAGTTACTATGGTCACTAGTTATACTGCTAATGCAATTGATAAGCAATGTGCGCTATTACATTACAATCAACCTGGTGTTAAACGCCAATCTAAATAATTACACGTTCATCTAAGTTCCCTTGTATTATTCCACCATAATTAAGTGTTCAAGATATAAACAGAGGTTCAGTGTGGGCTCAGTCTGTTCACAGAGACTGGAACCAGACGACCACCTCTAAAGTCTCCTCCCAGAAAGTTGTGATTATGGTTGTAGGCGTTGATCTATCAGAATTTTTAGAAGCTTTTCAGAAAACTAAACACATTCATGATCGAGGGATGCATGAAAAACATCATGAGGCGAAAAAGTCCCCAAAGAAAAGTGATTCAGTTCAGATTCACTATTTTACATAATCATGGTGTATATAAACACTTAGAGAGCTTCACTGGGGGCGACTGAGAATATAACAGCTAGAGACGTCTGGTTTTTAGAAGATTTTGGTCCGAAAAAGATTTCAAAATCATCAATGAATAAAACGGCTGTGTTTGTGTTTGAGATGTCCGATTCCATTCACATCTACGGTGGACAAATCCTGGTTCACTGCGAACTGAAATTTGAACTGGAACTCACTCTGAATGACATTATTTGCGTCTCAAACAATGAATTGTATTAAATACTTAAACAAAATGGGTGGAATTCCCCTTCTAAAGGATCCTAAAGTTCATCTGCCATGACACATCATCAGAAAAGCGGCCTCTCGCAGGGAAATCTCCGCAGTTCTGTCGAGTAACAGTGATTGTTCAGAGCCGCTTTGTCTCTGGGGGGGTGTTCATCTTACTCCTGTGATGAGGAGCTTCAGGATATGTGGGGGAGAAATGGGTTTTTGAGGAGCCTGTGTTGTAGGTCTTGGCCGTTGCGATGCCCAGAGGAAGGGCCTCGTGGGGACGGAGGGAAAACACGCGCCGTAAGAACCTGCTCAGCACGAGCGGAGCCGAGACTCGTCCGTCTGTTGCTCCGCCGCGGCGAAAGAAGGGCCCGGTTATAAACAATTAAAGGGTCATTAGTGAAGAATGAAAATATTTGGAGCTTCAGACGATCATTAAGGGTTCGAGCGGCTGCCACGCCGCAGGGCGGGTAAATATTTTCACGGGCAATTCGTTAACGGTTCTGATCAAATTCGGACGCACACACACAGAGGGAGCCTTTCTAGTTCTTCAATCTTTTTGACATTTCGCTCTCTTCTCTTTCCTCTTTATGTTTTCAACTGTTTTTCTTTTCTCTCTCGCTCTGTTATGGATCACTCTCTCGATTTTCCCTCTGTCATTCTGTTTTTCTTGTTTCCTTTTTCTTTCATTCTCTTTCTTTATCAGTCTTTCTATCTTGTCTGTCTTTGTCGCTCTTTTTTTGTTTCTCTCTCTCTCTCTCTCTCTCTCTCTCTCTC
>JBBPDE010040590.1:0-10040 GCA_037974605.1 Nannopetersius ansorgii
ACAGTCCTGCAGCAGCGTTCTGCTGCACGGATCACTCTCTGGAGAGCTTTGCGGTCCTGAACACAGCTATTCCCATATCAGGATGTGATGTTCTGTGTGAGGATGCTCTCCACAGCGCCTGAGTATAAAGTCTTGAGGATCGCTGGAGAGACCCCGAACTCCAGTCCACAAGGCATGAACAAAACACACAGTTTTAAATCTGTTTAAAAGGCTCATAACATTTTTGCTGGTCAACACTGGAATCATGAAAGCTGACCTTATCTGAAGCCCACAGTCCCTCTGGGTTCTTTTGTGGCATCCAGAATAGAGCTGTAATCGGGCCTTAAAAGTTAGGCACGACAAGGCCCGATCCCGACAGAATTCGGTCCGAGCCCGACAAGTACATTTTGATTGACAGCTTTTTAAAAGCCCGAACCCGTTTACAGCCCGACATTATTCAAATGTGCGCATGCACACAGCTCACGTGCCTTTTGTCAAGAATGAGTCATTAATACATTTTTTAAACATCATTTATTCATGACTAACGTAGGCTATAGGCCACTTGGAAGTTGGAAAAAATAAATAAAATAAGTCCTCTGTTAACATTGTTAACATCTCAGCACTCTAAATAGGCCTAGCCATTCACTTAGCCTACAAACAGGCCAACGCGCCAATAAAAATTGGTCTTTCTTAACAAATTAAATTAAGATAATTTCTAAATTAAGATGGGTATTTGGCAATAACGAAATTAAGATAAAGGCTCCGCGGGATTTGCCTCGCCACTTCTCTCCGCAAACCGGCCTCAACGCGACGGTGAGCAGCAGCTAAAATTTACTAAAAGAATGCCAACATTAGCCTACATACTCTGTCTACATTATGCATTTAAGACTCAATAGATATTTTGTTATAATTTGACAAAACCTTTACTCACCAAGATTAGGCTACATGTTTTTGTGGAGGAAAATTATTGAATCCACTGTAGATGGTTTCAGCACGGTTTCAGCACGGTCCTGCGCTCACTGATGGTGCATCCAGCAGCACTGAACCCCCTTTCACTGCTGCTGCTACTGGCCGGGATGCATAGTACTGATCTGGCTAATTTTGCAAGTTTTGGGTAGGATGGTTTGTTTATCTTCCACCAGCCAAGAACATCCATTTAATTTTCCATGACAGTCGTTGCAATGTAGTGAGTGACCTCGTCATCCTCCTAGTCAGCTTGCAGTACATTTTCCTATTCCGCAAAATTCGCTCTTTTTGCCGGAGGAGTGGGTTCGACTCTGGAGAGCTTTGGGTCTCGACTCTCCACATCTGGTGCACCTGCAGCCATGGCTTGCAGAAGAGTGTGGGCATGAGCATGTACGGCATTCCTGTCTGAGTGTGACAACATTCTCAGCTAGTTACATTTTGGCCAGAGGAATGTTGCGATCTTGTGGAGGTCCTATATTATCACTTTTACGCACGAGCCAGTCTTCATGCAGTTAACGCACGACAGCTTGCTGAGGGGAGTCCAGGGCATTGGGCTGACAGTGGCGATTCAGTTTCTCACACCAGAGACACACACGATTAAGTGTTGGACATTCGTCTCCCTCAAGTTCCGCTGTGCTTCATAGAACGGCTTCAGAAAGTCTATCAAAAAGCCCAGTGTGTCCGGTGTTATTTTTTCAATGCACGCATTCTCCCCTCGTGCCTCCAGCTTTTAATGGAGCTCATGATAAATGGCCTGTATAGAAGTCAGTGTGAGGTACACCGAGTGTCTCTCATTTGCAGCAATGTTGTTAACAGTTGTGCGGCCAACCCCGGCTGTTTAACGTACCTCACTAATGATTTAGCAGCAGAAATGCAATCTCCTATGTCCGGAGCATCGTCAGCTTTGGATAGCTCGGCAATGTCGAGTCCATGGCGTAATACCGTATTAATGACATGGTCGATGCAGTCCAATCTCTGGTATGGCTGCAGAGCTAGTTTAATATTTGCCCCCTCATCGGTCACCCATACAATTTTGTTGAGAGAGGTGGCGTCAAGGCCAAACTTTGTCACCAGTAGTTTCAATATCTCCCGTCTGATATTTTCTCCTGTCTTTGCCTCTTCCAAAGGCAACATTGTAGTTGTCAGGGTTTTATTCACCAGTTCCATATCCTCACTAATGAAATGACATGTGATTGTCAAATAATCTGTGGTCATTGCGACTGTGCCATCCTTCAACAAAGTCTTATGTTTCTGTACTAAAGCTTCCCTCTTTTCTTCTGCCATGTCAGTGCACCTCTTAGCAATTGTCACACGGTGGGGAATAATAGAGTTTACGGGAACACTCCCATACGCAGCCCCGACATTAATTAGTTCTCGCAATTTACGATATTAAAAGGCCTAATGTCTTTACAGCAATGGCTGACACACTTCTCTGTCACCGTTTGTTTCACCTTTGCAGGGATGGGTTTTAATACTGTAACAAACGATTTGATCGTAGGTTGATCCTGGGCACTGGCAGGTGTTGAACAGCTTCGATCAACATGCCTTATCAGCGACGAATTCCCTGTCGTTTTGCTGTCGTACTTTAACAGAATGTGACATCTTTTGCATTTCACATAACCCATTGGCTCATTATTTTCATTATGCACATGATCAAAACGTAGTCGCCAGAGGCTAGTCTCCGTTTCACCTCCTCAGCATCCATTTTCGCATCTTTCTCGAGCTAATTGAAACGGAAACGCATCACCTGACCACTCATTTACTACACAAGCCCGAGCCCGTCGGGTTCGGGCAGAGATCTTTAGCTCTAATCCAGGATGAGTTGTTGCTGGAGGAATATTGGTAGGCCGACCACTTCTGGGCAGATGGATATCCACTATTTGGAGATAATGGCTTTCCACTGTGGTTTGCTAGAGTCCCAGAACCTAATAAACTGATATGTAACCCTTTCCATACCTATATATTTCAATAACTTTCTCATCTCTGCTGGAGTTTCTCATGGTCTGCTGAATGTTTCTCATACTCTGCTGATTGCTCCTCATGGTCTGCTTCAGATTGCTTCTTTTGCACTCTGTATTTTGTCACAGTCCAGGCTGTAAAGCAATGGAGACTATAGTCTGAGTGTGCAGGGTGCTGTAGATATATGTAGATATATTTGCGTTTATCCATTTGAAATGTACTTTAGTTCCCACAGGTGGACTGTTGAGTGACTGGTGCATCCTAAACTTTTATAATATTTACATACTATTTTAAATAGAAAGAAAACCTCAGTTTTTAATGTTTTGATCCTTTTAAACAGTTTTTGTACTGTATGTTTTCATAGCTAACTGACTAGCATGACACTAAGGGACTGATGTATGTACACAGTAGGTATAGTGCAAGACATTCCTTGATTCTACTGCAACATGCACTCACAATAAACAGATTGACAAGCTTTAGGGTTGACCCTGGGGTTGGGCAGGTTGGGTGGGTGGATCTGAAAGTGAGTTATAAGTAAGAGAAATGTTGCAGGTCAGGCTTAGGTTAACTTAAATTTCAAACAGTTCAAACCATGTTATCCTAACTGTAAACATTTTTTCAGCGCTTAACAAATAAATTTGAGATGCTAAATTTATTCTAGATTTTAAAAGGTGGAGCAAATTCGAAAAGAAACCAGATGCTGCAGGAGATTTAAACCTTAGCAAATTGAGTGGAATATGGAACTAGCCACATGTGTAATATCTCCACCAACAATTTTGTATTTCATGGGCTATAAACTGCACTCCTGTGCCAGTTTCATACTCGACACACAGGCATCCAATTTGTGCCTGGGCCCTGAGTTCTTCTCCAAATGAGCATGGATCTCTCCTTTGTAGTGTGACCGCATCATCAGTGTTGAAGCCTCATATACACCTGATGTCACCCAGCAAACTAGCCAGCAGCTTAAAATGCTTGAAGGGGGTCATGAACTGTCTGATTCCATCTATGTTACTTCAGACATGCTCACACTGACTTTACACTCATGATAGGGCTCCAACATCATTCCATAAAAACAATAACCTTTTTTCATGACAATAACTGCATAATGATGAGAACAATATGAAAACTTTCAAAACTTTTTGAAATAATGCTCACTATGCTAGTTATGTATTAAAGAATGAAGCCCACAGCAATGTGAAAGTGTCAGAGAACACCTTCTCATTTATATCCAATTAATTTTTTGATGGTAAAAGGTTTAATGGTCCGCTATGTCTTGAGGGTCTTGTTTGAAATCTTATTTTCTCTCAAATCCAACTCCTGTTGCGTCACTTATTTTTCTTTTACTTACCCTTCTTTTATACAAGAGGACGATCTATCTGATCTTCTGAGAAGTCTCTCCATTAGCTATTTTAGATGCATATGAGATAGAAATGTGTAAGGTAGCTGAGATGTGTGTAGCTGCTTGTATGAATGTGTGTATCTTTGAATGGGACTGCAAGGTCAATGAGATCTTTAGAGCAGCTTTAGTTGGGAGGACACATCTAAAACTGGTTGGTTTTAAGTTCGGATGAAAAGGATAGAAAAGTTAAAACAGCAGCAGCCGGGGTTAAAATAGCCCAGGGCTAACCAAGACTGGCAACCCTAAAACTGCAGAGCCTCCTTATAACAAATCCTAATTTAAGCCCCAGAAAAACAGGAATGGACGTATAGGAAGCGTTTGTGTTATTTATTGTTAAATGTAAAAGGGTGCTCAATATCTTTTGCACAATACTGTAAATACTACAGTGCAAGCCCACATCACTTGTCTCTCATCAGAGATAAGAATTTTTATTCTTACATTCTTACAATTTTTATCAATTACATCTTGGGTTTTAAATATCGCAGACTACCAGTTTTTCCAGTTTTCCAGGACTGTGGGAAACCCTTTGCCAGTTGTCCTGGGCTCTAGGACTGTGGCAACTCTGGTGAAGGGAGGGTTTGACCTCTGTTCTCATTGATCTAACCAATCCAATGAGAACATGAACAATGAGTATTTAGTTCTGCTGTCAGTATGGCACATAAGTGACCTGCTGAATGGAAATCACTTCAGACTCTCACAGCAGTTTGTGCCCCCATTAACCCCTTATAACCATAACGAAGTGACAGAACTGAAGAAATGACAGGAACTAAAAAAAATGATTACTGACTGTCAATGCCCACACTGACTGAAGACAGTACCTACATTTACATTGGTGCATTCGACCAACAAATGTGAATCTCTAGGAACTCTAAAGAAAAAAAGCTCTCTTGAGAGTGATTTAATTTTTATCGACAGCGAGCCTTTATTAATGCCTTTGCGATTACAAGAAAGACAAGCACTTTGTTCTCAGTGACAACAATCCTAGATTTGATCTTATGGACCTAGACGCGTGGATGGCTAGTGACACCACTGGGGTTCTGAGTGGTGTCCATATGTTGAATTTCAATGTTCTACTATATTCTGTGAAGTTTACACAACCCAGAATAATTTCATGCTTGAAATGGAGGCACAGTAAACCCTTAGTACAACAATTCTGCAACCATTAAGGCCTTAGGGATTGTAATTAGAGTCACCCTGTGAAAACATGCCTACTTGAGACTCTGAATGGTGTTCCAGAGCTAAAACCTGTCCATGAAAAGGAGGACATGACCTCTGTTTTCATTAAGGGAATGTTCTCATTGGGTGGATGAATCCACTAATGAGAACAAAGATAATGTCTTCGTTTTCACATGGTTCCCACAGTCAAGATATACCACTGGAACATCACTAAGAGACCTACTGGAGAGCATTCTCAGATGTGTTCTTTTGTATGCTTTTAAGTGGTGCCCTAATGGTACATCTCAACTCCACACTGTTTTAAATCAGACTTCCATCAAGAAGAAGCCTTGAAGACTATACTTATCTTAATACAAAGAGGACTAGGGCATATCACTTTCAACTCTCATTTCAACAATTTCATAGTCTGAGCAACAGGAACCATAAGTGTATAAAAGCTCACATGAGCTCAGTTGAATTTAAGAAAATGTGATTACATGCTGTCAGTTCCCACATTGTTTTTTTTTTTTTTTACTTTTAGATGGAAGGTGTGAAGTTACTTTCCACTGGTTCATCCAATGAAAACATGCCTAGATGTGACCTTATATGACCCCAAGTCATGAATGGCCAAGGACATGATTGCATTTTGGAATACTAACCCAAATAAAGAACAAGCACACAAAGGGCACACTGAGATGGTAATTGGATGTCCTCCATCTCAGCACAGTGAATACTTTGTGATCATGTTGGAAACCAGACCTTCATTAGAATTTGTCTGTATAAATCACAAATGTTTTTCATGGGCTTTTGATTTTTTTTCTTTCAAATAAGTATCTTGTAAGATAATGCTGCTTTTTGAAGATAACAGTTCAGTTTGTGGAATGTAAGAGTGTATGAAAGACATGTAAGAGTGTATGATAATTCATAGTGATTGAGTGTAATTACTCATACTGCCTCTACCATTCTGTGTGTAAGTGTATGTGCGTTAGTGTAAGAATATGCACCGCGCTCAATACATCTTTGGACAGTTACGTTTTCTGTTGTTTTGTCTTTGTAGTCTGGCACTGGAGCATAATATCTGCTTGAGTTTGAGTCTACATCTCTTTCCTGGTTGTATTTTGTAGGAATTAGGACAGGCTGGGGCATGATTATGGTCTTAGTTTTATTAAAACTAATCCCACCCAGGCTAGCTGGCTAGCTCTCACTGTGAGTAGTGTACATTCTGCAGAATGGTGCAATATATAGCCACTAACTTGATGATTTAAATAATATGGGAGTTACACACTGACATTTGTGATGAAAAGGTTTAGTGTTATGGCACCGTTCAGTCTTATAGGTGTATATCATATAGGAAAATTAGATGATGACCAAAACTGTGCTCTACTTGGAACTGTTTAACTACATAAAACATCTGTTGGCTTTTGCCCCATGTTAATGTATGTCCCATATTTAATTAAAATCTGGACTTGATGCTAACCACGATTACATCAAAATACTAGAAGGGCTTGGTTATTGTTTGGTAAAAAGTTAATAAAAACTAACTATAGATGGAATAGGGAAGGAAAAGAGAACTAAAGGAACAGCCAAAGGTCACAAGATAAGCACATGATCGTCTGTGATCGTGTGGGTGGTGATAGCATCATGAACTGCTGTGAAGGAAATCTTTTATTTGCCTTTACTCTTCATGTGCCTGCTGTGGGCTCTAGGATGACCCAATTCAAAAACCTCAAAACTCTGTCAATACAGGACAATGAAGCAACTATGGAGCATTTCAGGCTGAAAAAGTGTTCTCGATGCACAAAGTAAGTCACCCAACCAAAGTCCTGCTGTGCTGCTTTTCCTCAAGTCATGAATAAAAATGAAAAGCCTTTTATTGCAAACAATCTTGGAAGAGTACCAGGGAAGATGCTAAGCATTACATCGAAGGTTCACAGATCATGTTTTCACCAAATATATATAAATAAGTACCTTCAAATCAAATCAGACAATCTGCATTTTAACCTCACATTAAAGCTCCATTCCTACTCTCTGACCTCAGGTGTCCTGTGATGCCCTCTGAAAGTGAGATAGCAGCAAGGCAAGTGAAGAAAACTCCAAAGCTGCAAGTTGTCTATTCTGCTTCCCCTGCTCTGGGTTGACAGCTTTTTGTGGGCGTCCATGTAAAAGCCAGAGGGAGAGAGCAACAATCAAACAGATGGAGCCATTATATCCTCGGGGAGTACAAAAGATAATTACGCATACATGAAATGGAGGGGCAAAAAAAAAAAATTAATAACACTAAACAGTTTCTTGGAAATGATTATTCCCAGATTACATATTACAGGGGAATGATGACCCAAGAGGGGGAAAGTGAGATGTGGAAAATGGAAGGACTACATGCTGTTATGTGGAGCAATCAGTGTATGAAGCAGTTGTTTGTAACTTTTCCTTTCACAGTGACCCTTCATTAACCTCAACTGGATTGACAGTGATACAATACAAGCAGGGTGAAAACAGGTGGGTAAACTTGTGTTTGATGGACAGCAGTTGGGTTATCTGGAGCATTTATCACTAACCACTGTCACAGCGGGTGCTGGAGCCTATCGCAGCAGTAATAGAGAAAAAGACTGAGCCAGACCATGACAGGGCAGAGACACACATTTCCAATCCACCTGGCTTCCGTGTCTTTGGACTGTAGGAGGAAACCAGAGATCTCAATGAAAACCCACACAGACATGAGGAGAATATGAAAACTTCATTCAGAAAGGACCCACAGTCACACTGCCCAGGAACAGAAGCCAAGGACATCTTTCTGGGAGGAGACAGCGCTACCCACTGTGCCACTGTAATACCCAGATATGATGTTTTAAACTGGATAATCTGGAAAGCAATACTTTTCCATGTAGCTATCATAATTCAACTAGCTAGTGCAGTATGAAGTCAATGCCAGTGGCTAATTCCTATCCCATATCAGCCATGTTATTGACTGTTGGACAAATTTCATGTGTTATTTCACAGAATTTATGTTTTCACTATTGTTCTAAAATGTTGAAAATAGTACACATCCTTCTGTTAGTGTGTGTGCCAACCTTTGACTGGGACTATATCTGTGGAATTGATGATAGCTACCATGGCTGACATTTTCCAAACATGTCCCTTAACCCCCATCCTTTTCCTATGTATCTCTTTGAGAGTAGTTGCACATTACATCAGCCAAGCATCTGACAGCAGGAGATGGGGGGCAGAGATCGAGGAAGGAAAATAGGATAGGTGTGATATCTGCTGCCTTTCTTGCTCCATCCGCCCACTCCATTTTCACTCAGTTGGAAGGTGGAGGTGATGGCCTTCACAAAAAGCTTATATAAAGCTACCCAGGTGGTTGCCAGGGTATTTCTTATTGGTGGCTATGATATCTCTGGTGGTTGCTAGGGTGGTGCTAGGTTTCTGCATTTATCTGTAGCCCTTTCTGTTGATGCACTAGGCATACATGGACTGAAGACCATCACAGATGACAAGGGAAAGCACTGCAGTTTGTGGAGGTGTCTGCTTCTCTCCCTGAGAACTACACCAAGGTACTGTTGGAGGAGGACAATTGCCTTTTTTAAACATCTCAGGCATATGTGTGCAAAACTCCTGGACCAGATAATATCCCTAGATATGCTATCGTAGCATGCCCCCACTAACCTTCACAGACATTTTTAACATCTCCCTGCTCCTGTCCACACTCACCATATACTTCAAGAGGACCAACATTGTCCCAAAGGAAAACAAAAGTGAACCGTCTTAATGACTACTGCCAAGTTACACTCTCCTCCATTGTCATGAAGTGCTTTGAGTATATAGTTAAAGCTCACATCACATACTCACTCCCTGCAACATTTGAACCACTACAGTTCCCTTGTACGCTGAACAGATCCAAAGTGTGGATGCTGTTCATGGACTACAGCTCTACTTTCAGCACCATAATCCTGTACAGGCTTGCCCTGAAGCTTTGTGATCTGCGTATCAGTAGCTCCCTGTGCAACCAGATTCTTGACTTCCTGACAAGCAGACTTAATGTCAGCTAATGATGTCCCCAGCTGTATACTCTGTTTACCTGCAACTGTATGGCCACACACAGCTCCTGTGCCATCATCAGAAGTAAAGACGAGGCCACTATCATCAGCTGCATAGCAGACGGAGATGAGTCAGTCTCCAGAGGGGAGCAGAGAGCCCTGACATCATGGTGTCGGGACAGCATGGTGTTCAACATTAGCAAGACCGTGGAGCTTATCATGGACTATAGAGTGCAGCAAGGAAGGCGTGTCACCATCCACAGGGAACAGAGGTGGAGAGAGTCAGCTGTTTTAGGGTTCAACATCAACATCAATTAACATCAGGGAGGAACTATGCTGGCTACACCATCTAGGTAAAGTAAAGTAAAGTGGCTCCTTATAGTCACGAGTGAACACACCATAGCGCACAGTGGGAGCATTGCAGGGGCAACGCCTTAGGCCTCGTTCACACGGACGTTTGAAATGAACGCACTCTGAACGCCATAGGCGTTTTTGTGGCGTTTGGTAGCGACGCTTGATCCACGTCAGCAAGGCGTTCAACTGGCGTT
>JBBPDE010040611.1:0-10040 GCA_037974605.1 Nannopetersius ansorgii
TTAAATTTACAAAATATGTAGTATCAAAATACTATAAAGCACTTCAGGAAAAGAAAGAAAAACAAAGAAAGAAAAAGAAGTGTTGCATGTCATGTCAGAGATAATTACATGAAAGGAATCATCCAGGAAAAAATTAACAAATTACACTCAGTGTGGAAAAGCAAGTGAGTTCAAAGCTGCAAATGAGGCAGGCCAATTATATTCATTACGATGGGAAAAAAAACTCCATGCTTGATGGGCAAATAAAATGTTCAGGTCTGCAGTATACTCTAAAAAAAGGGCTTATCTTAGAAGCTCTGTGACATGTCAACATGATTTGCAAAGGTAGATTTATCAATGTAATCTACACCAATCAACGATGACATTAAAATTACTGAGCTAATATTGTGTAGGTCCTGAAAACAGCTAAGACCTGTGGAGGCATGGACTTCCCAGTGTTAATGAAGGTCTTATGTGGTACTTGGCACCAAGATCTTGGCAGCAGATTATTTTAGTCCTATAAATTAGGAGGTAAGGATTCTGTGGATTGGACTACTTTGTTTAACACGTCTCACAGATGCTTGATCAGACTGAAATCTCAAACCTTTTTGCAGTCATTAGAGAATTCCATTGCCATGAAAGGGAGTACTTGGTCTGCAACAATCTTTAGGTAGGTGCTACATATTTCCCAGCAGAACATTGGCCAGAGCATTACCTTCCCTCTCATAATGCATCCTGGTTACATCAGTGTGAATGTGACCCTTAACAAAGTCATTCAGATTCTTACATTGTCCCTGCTTTTATAACATCGACTTCAATAACTGACTTTTCACTTGATGCCTAATATATCCCACAGCTTTACAGGTGCCATTTTATAAACATAATCGGTGTTAATCATCTGTCAGTTTTAATGATCATCTTTCAAATAATTCTAGAGTTGAATTTGTGTACACGTCACATGTTAACATAAAATGCAGCTGGATTAAAGAAACATGTCGCTTTAAGTATGAAAATTAAATACAGCTATTCCCATAGTGGCCAGCATCTTGGTTACAAATACCAAAAATATCTCACAGATACAAAAAATTGTGATTTGTGGAAGTTTTTTAAAAATGCTGAATGACAGCTGCATAGCCATGGCAACACAAAGAACCCCATGGTAGCAGGGCTTTTTCTTTGTTTCCTTTTCATTACAGTGATTTTCTTTGCAGAGAAATTGACTTATGGAGGTAAAGTGGCATCCCACCAGCGACAATGAAAACTGTGGTCTTAATGTTAAGTGTTCCTAACCATTTAAAAAAAGGAATTTCCACTGCTAGCATTTCCTGAAGTTTCTGTAAGAGCAGCATCTCTCATCAAGGGTGTAGAAACAATCCGTGTGGACGCACTCCCTATTTTTCAAATGTTGTCTTACAAAACCTACCTTTATTGACGCTAACTGTCAAAAATGAAAAAAACTTTTTCAACGGTAAAGAATGAAAAATGCCTCAACTGCAGGAAGAGAAACATTAAAATAACATTTATTTTGTTTTTCTTCAAGACGATGATGGAAATAAGACCAGTTTCACACATCTGCATAGCCTGATCGACATGGAACATCAAAGAGGGGTTGAAACCTTCACAAAGCCTGCGTGGGCAGCACAGTAGTCCGCCCCAGGCATCAGGCTTTTTTTTTTGCACGTGTTGCACAGACCACACAACAAAACACATAATGATCAAACCAATTAAAACAAATCAGAAAACCAAATAATTAAAAAAAAAACAACCTAATTCTACAATTCCTGCCATCAAACTTAAAGATTTCATGCATGCACATTGTCCCAGTGGAAAGCAATGAAGCCCTTCAGTTCAGGCCCTGACAAAAAAACTCTACAAAAAATGTATTTCTGCAGCTTCTCCTATGGGATTCAAACAGTATGTTAGCACTAAGCTATTAAAGATTCCAGGATATTTTTTGATTGTTCTATATTAAATCTAGAAGCTTATGTAAGATATGTTCATGTTTTGTTTCATGCTCGTAACGGACATAACTTGGTTGTTGCAGTTTGTTGCATATTGTATTGTTTGCTGTCGTTTTTAGATATAATCATTATGTCTCATGTTTTTGAACATGAGGTTTTTTTTTTGTTTTTGTATCTTTTTAACTAATCATTTCTTTATTCTTTCTAGTGGTGTTTCCCAATGTCTATCTTTACTATTGGTATGGGCCAATCAGATCACAGATATAGTATGACCCAGTCTTTTACATAGAAATCATGACGTCGCTGCATATTGATAGACTGAGAATACACCTGGCAGCATCTGTGACACTCATAGTTAATCAAAACCTGAATAGTTGATTGCAATATCAGTTCCTAATCGTGTCAGAAGTTGGTTCCTAATCTGTTGCAGCTCCTGAAGGCATAACCAATGGGAGAACTAGTCTGGCAGTTTTGATACCACAGAGAAAAAAAATGGACATTCATCAATACACAGTTTAAATGCAACAATTATAAAAATTCTGTTAAAGAACATGAACTACAAATACAGATTGCTTGTTAAACTTCCAGAAGTCTCAAGATAATGACACTTTTGATGGTTGGCTGAAGTTGGTAGGTGCCACTAGCACAGCACATTACATTACTTCTTTTTAAAATAATTAAAGGAAACACACACTATCTACTATCTACATATTTAAAGGGAAAGTAATCGAAATAATCAACCTGGATAAATTTGATCGATTATAGGTTCTGAATGTAGATTTCGATTACTTTTCGATTAATTGCCCAGCCCTACTTATGATCCAAGATTTAGTGCACAGATGCACTCCATACAAGTCTCTGCATAATCACTCCAATGTCCTGGCTCCAAATACAGCACATTCTACCAAAGCTGATATAATGTCATGTTAAATACTTTCACTGTTAGCTAAGCTAGCTAGTAAACAGTGATTAGGCTGTCAAAGGTAATTGCCATTCTTCACTTTATTCTGAAGTAGAATGTTGTGCTTATATCATGGGATTTAATCCTCCACCCTCTCCCTCACTCTCCCGGCAGGCATGCTTCTTTCCTGTTAAAATTGAAATCATTATTTGATGTTTATTTGTTACACCAGTAAGTTAGTACAGAAAGACTTCGACAACCAGCCAAACCTGTTAGTTAGTTAACTTTGCCACATACTAAATGTGAACTCTCTGCCTTTTCTCATCTTTAATTTGTAATGTGGTGCTCTGCACCGTTTAATCCACATTCTACACCTCTCCTGTTTTGTCTCTGGATTAGGAATTGGGTAACATTTCACAGCCCATGCCGAACTCTTGAGATGTTTTGTATCTAATTGATACAATCTATTTCCCACGCGCAAAGCTTTTACTCGGGGTGAAGTTTTAAGAGTATGCCCGCACTCACGTAGCTCACAAATACAGACATGCCAGCCCTGAGCATGGCCAAGAACCAACAGCTCTGACAGGAAGCGACCATTCAAGTGACATGCAGATCAAAAAACCGCAGAGTTTTTTATGAAGTGTAGGAGTAAGCATTTCTTAGGACAGTACTGTAACAAAAACACACAACGCTCAGTGCCTACCAGGAAATGCTGTGTTAGCTGCAAATACAAATCTTGAATAACTCAGTCAGCGTGCTATAAACTTCAAAATGTGTCACTCCAGAGATTATTGCTCCATTCGTCTTACTTATGTCAGAGAATCAGGCAACTGTTTATCATTTTAGGTTAGTAAAGCAAACACGAAGATTTTTGTAAAGTTCTGGAAACTAGAGTTTATTTATTACAACAGCTGCTTATTAACCACACGACAAAATAGTGATTTTTATTAATATATTAGTGATGGAACTACAGGGCCTATATCATGGAGGGGCAATAAAACATGTTAAATCTATTAACATGTCACAATGCAACGATTACTCCCCAGTTCATTCAGGCCTTTTATAGAAACTAATGTTACTTTGTAAATGATTTGCTTTTGTGATGTCACAAAAACCAACACATTGATATACACCAATCAGTTAGAATATTAAAAGAAATAAGATTTATTCTCAGGGATATAGGTGGGATATATTAGGCAGCATCTCAACAGTCAGTTCTTGAAGTTGTGCTGTGTGAAACTATGGCTGGGCCAGAGCATCTTTATAAAAGCCAGCCTTGTGGGATGTTACCAGTATACAATAGTTCTTACCAAAAGTGGTCCAAGTAATGACAACCGGTGAACCTGCTCCGGGGTTGTGAGCGCCCAAGGCTCTTTAATGCACAATGGGCAACGTTCTGCTGGGAAATCTTGAGTTCTGACGTTCTTGTGGATGTTACTTTGACACGTACCACCTAATTAAATATTGCTGCAGACCAAGTACACCTGTTCAAGGCAACAAATCTCAGTGACCTGCTACAGTAGAATGATGCACCACACTGCAAATATTGTTCAGGGATGGTTTGAGAAACATGACTTAGGATTTCAAGGTGCTGACTTCCCTCCAAATTTCCCAGATCTCAATCCAGTCAAGCATGTGTGATATGCACTGGACAAACGAATTTGATCCATGGAGGCTCCAGCTTGCAACATAAAGAACTGCTGGTGACATCTTAAAGTCAAATCCCACAGCACACCTTCAGGGGTCTTCAGAGGTCTTGACCATGGCTTGACAGGTCAGAGCATGCAATATTAGCCAGGTGGTTTTAATCTGTAGGCAACTGTCTATAATTTGCTATCGAACCTAAAGATGTTTGGCTATGATACTCTTGCCAATGATACTGTCGTTTCTGGTTTTTGAGTCGTTTGTGCATTTCCTGGATTGTGTTTTGTCTTGCCCTCATGCCACTGGTTATACCTGGATGACTTTTTAAATGTTAAACTGATTGCGTCTCGGGAATCTCCATGTTCTCACGGTTTGCAAAACATTAACCCTTTTACCGACTGTTACTTCGAATTCTCCTTGTGTGATTAAACTTTTATCGGCAATAAGTCCACAGTTATTAACACAAACTATATATTCATGAACTGAAATTAAAAATAAATGAAAAGCTTCACAGCAATAAGAACAAAAAAATGGCTTTATAGAAGTGGATTCTTTGGGTCAAAACCTAAAAAAAACCCTAAACCCCCCCCACCAGATTTTATTCAAATTGAATTCAATTACGAATTAATTCTTCCTGGTATTGCGTGTGTAGTCTGGGGTTAAAATACAGTACACACAACCTGCACAGTTTTAATGTGTCACTGACTGATTCCTGTTTTCATGCAATGTGAAATGCGGTTATTTATGCAGTGGCAAGTGTATTCATAACATAATACTACAGTACTACATTATTTTCAAAATACTGTTAATGCAGTGTATACTATCCAATATATGGAGCATTTAGTTGCATTTCTTTCCTTGTCAGATACATCCAATATTCACAGCCTTTTATAATAAATGTCAAAATGTTGATGTCCCTTTTTTTACAGAAAATAAAAATGAAATATGTTTATTTATGAAGTAAAGAAACAAATAAAATACATTTTAATTACATGAAAATAAAAATCAATAAACATTTCATAAATTTCATGTATGCATTCTTCATTTACAAGAAAACCACACACCCACCTACGTTAAAAAAACCCTTTGAGTTTCCAAATCACTCCTCCACCCAACTCAAATCTAACCAGAGCTCTATGTCTCCGCTGATGGTGGGGGTGGGGGCCAGCGCTCTGCATCTCGGCTATTTCCCGGTGAGGGGAGTGCTGTAGTCCAGGAGGGGTAAAGTGGAGAGGGGACGAAATGAATGATTTTGAAAAGTGCTATAATGGTCCCGCCACCCAAACATGTGAAACACAAGATTAACACTCCTACTCTCAATCTTACTAATTTACTTAAACTAGTCATTTATTTATACCAGTAATACAGTTACAGAGGTACAGTGCTTCATTTGGCCCTGATTGACTTGCGTGAGGCAGTTACCCATGTCAATTTTTCAAAATACTACGTGTTTTCACACCTCTCATATCCTCTGTTCAAGGCCGTTGTGAGGTATTGTCACCCTTAACCACCTGCAAAGTTTCTCACACTGCCTCCACTGAAGGCAGTACAAGTGATGACAAAGTTTCCTCCACCATCTTAGGGTGTTATAAGCGGTTTAGGTGTAAAAACACATGAGAATATGATTATGAAGTCACACTCACCTAAATAACACACAAGTCATCTGACAGAACCAAGATATCAAAACAACGGTTGCGTTTTATGCAACACCGCATAAACAACAATTACTGCATTTGCATATACGTTTCCCTTCTTGTGACACTAAAATGCTTGGGGTTTCATCTGAAGACTTGCTGCCTTCCAGCTGCACTAGATGAGCCAAACTATTGGCCCTCCATTAGCTTTCCAAGATGATCTCACTCTGTTCTCAAAGGAGTACCAAGTCAATGAATCAATTACCACATATCACTGTAAGTACATGTGGAAGCATGCACACACACAGCTGCCACCCCACAATTCTGAACCATCAATATTCACGAAACATCTTGAACTTAATGCTAACCATAACCAAACCTAACCCTGACACAAAGACCTAGCCTTAAAGACCACCACCACTATAAAACTGAACCTGACCGACCTATTCCTGACCGAACTCCTAACCTAAAATCCCAAGCCTGCATCCCCTCTCTTAGAAAGCAAACATGCAGTTTGCAAACATACTAGTCCGAATAAAAGATTACAGTGTAAATGACTGCATCAGCACAGTAAAACAAATATATATTTGACCTAAATATATGTATTTATATGTATGTATATACAGGTATTGACGTAAGTGGTACGCAAGTCTGAATAGACGAAAGTGGTATGCAAGCTGTGCACCAGTTTTCTGTCTTCACAGTGCAAATGCATCCCTAATTTGTGACTTAGACCCTGGCACGGGGGGCACCAAGGGCGAGACACAGAGAAAATGTTTAATTTTGGTGCATACCAGTTAATTAATGTTGGTACTCATTAGATTACATATACCTGTGTGTGTGTGTGTGTGTATATATATATATATATATATAAAGTGACCTTGAGAGTCATGAAAGGCACTGACAAATAAATTTATTATTATTATTATTATTATTATTATTATTATTATATATATATGACAACAATATTTTTATTGCGCATCAACAGTTTTTCGCTTGTGTACACAACACAATCTCTGCCTCTGATTGGCTGACACTGACACATGTTCCTTGGTTTAACAATTATTATAGTCCCTTCATAAAAGGGGCGGTACCGTTGGCGGAAGAGGAATCTAAACACGAGGCCACAACAAGACCAGAGACATGCAGCAGTGAAGAGAGACACGGTGTGGATATACTTCACTCTAGACACACAAACAACACGGTGACATGCACAATCTGCAAGTAGGTGTTCAAGTACAGAAACAGTACCGGTGTTCTGCATCTGAATCGCACCACTAGCTAACATGGCTAATGTTAGCACTGTAGGGAATCGTCCTGCCGTGGCTTAAACTGTTCCCACTCGCAGTTGTACACTTAAATTTACCAGAAAATTCAAGGCAACCGTTTATGTTTTGTTTTATTGCAATGTTGACTGTTAATGAACTTTAATAAGCGATGCTCAATGTTGGGTGCCTGTGTTCCTCTGTTGCGTGTGTGATGAGGCCACCAAACGACTAGTCTACTCAACTTCAACTTTGCTGACCGACTAGTCATGAACATGACTAGACTTGAACAAATCTGTGCACGCACACAGAGAGACTTCTCTCAGGGGTCATCGACTTGTGCCTCTGACATCGATGCAGACCGCTTCTATAAACACTTGTGAAAGAATGGGTAGCTATAAAGAGCTCAGTGAATTCCAGCGTAGTACCGTGGTACCGTGCAACAAGTCCAGTCATGAAATTTCCTCCCTACTAAATAACCCACTGTCAACTGTCAGTGGTATTATAACAAAGTGGAAGCAATTGGGAAAAACAGAAACTCAGCCACGAAGTGGTAGGCCACGTAAACTGATGGAGCGCGGTCAGCGGTCAGCGGATGCTGAGGCACACAGTGCACAGAGTCAATCGCTACAGACCTCCAAACTTCATGCGGCCTTCAGATTAGCTCAAGAACAGCGTAGAGAGAAATTAATGGAATGGGTTTCCACGGGCAAGCAGCTGCATCCAAGCCATACATCACCAAGTGCAATGCAAAGCGTCGGATGCAGTGGTGTAAATCACTCCGCCACTGAACTTTAGAGCAGTGGAGGCACATTCTCTGGAGTGATGTATAACGCTTCTCCATCTGGAAATCTGATGGACGAATCTGGGTTTGGTGGTTGCAGGAGAACAGTACTTATTTGACTGCATTGTGCCAATTGTGACGTTTGGTGGAGGGGGATTACGGTGTGGGGTTGGTTTCAAGAGCTGGGCTTCACCCAATTGTTCCAGTGAAAGGAACTCTGAATGCTTCAGCATACCAAGAGATTTTGGACAATTTCAGTGGAAGCAGTTTGGGGACGGCCTCTTCCTGTTTCAACAAGACTATGCACCAGAGCACAAAGCAAGGTCCATGGATGAGCGAGTTTGGTGTGGAAGAACGTGACAGGCCTGCAGAGTCCTGACCTCAACCCGATAGAATACCTTTGGGATGAATTAGAGCAGAGACTGTGAGCCAGGCCATCTCGTCCAACATCAGTGTCTGACCTCACAAATGTGCTTCAGGAAGAAAGGTCAAAAATTCCCATAAACACACTCCTAAACCATGTGGAGAGCTTGCCCTGAAGAGTTGAAGCTATTGTAGCTGCAAAGGGTGGGCAGACATCATATTAAACCCTATGGATTAAGAATGGGATGTCATTTAAGCTCATAGGCATGTAAAGACAGGTAAGTGAATACTTTTGGCAATATACATATGTGTAATATGTAAATTCACGTTTTTTCAGAATTCACGGGGGTTAGGTTCCAAGATCACGCAGAACACTCCTTGTTTAATACGGACTTGGGGTGAGATCTTTATGCTAAGCTCTTCATTCTCAGGTCAAAAATGAGTGTGTAGGTTTTCAGACACCCCACCCCCCTCCACACACACATAAATACACACACTTGAGAAGATCACGGGTGGTAGATGAGGGTGTGGATCGTGAGCTGGCTCTCTTGAGCACCAGCTGAGTGTGTGGAGGGCTGGGGGGTAGAGTGTGTGTGAGGCAGTGTCAGCTGCGGTGTCTGATCTGCTCGATGCTCTGTGGAGCTGCAGACATGAACACATGACTCAAAGCTAGACACTGGCAGCCGAGGCCTCGCACACTAGCCACACTAATACACACACACACACACACACACACACACACACACACACACACACACACACATACACACATATACACACACACACACACACACACACACACACACACACACACACTTACCTCAGCAGCATTTCAGTTTATAATAATACTTGTACAGCTTTAGAATTCTTAAATAATTATTTAAATACATCATATTTGTTACTAGGATGTAACAGATATTCACTGCTGATGTGACAATGAGTTAATGAGCCCATGTTTCAGAGGAGTAGACACATTTGTGCTTTGGCATGTAATACGTTTTTTGCCATTAGTTAAAAAGCGGTAATTTGCAGGAAAGGCACGCTGTTTATTTATAGAGAAAATGTGCTGAACTGTGTTAATGTGTTCTATTACTCTTACTATTTATATATTTAAGTTGAACTAATATTGATAGAGAATGTCTTCACCGGCTGACATAAACAGAAATGATCTACGCTGACCCAGAGTTTAAACATAGAAACGTTCTTCAGAATAACGGCAATGACAACATTAAGAATAATAACATAATTACTATTATTATCAGAGGTAGCAGATGTAGTAGTACTACATTACACAAATCCTGCCAGAAAAAAAGCCCCATTCATGTGGTTTTCGGGAGCTGCTTTCACATTCTTCTTTTTTTTTCTTCATAATTAATGATTGCTGATAAACAAAATAACACCAAAATATTACAAATATTTACAAATGGGTTTGAACCTCTGTCAACTCCACAGCATTTATCCTGTAAAAGTTATGGGACTGTTTGTCCATTAATTCACATTAATTATTGA